>JAGTTL010000190.1:38350-66192 GCA_036851935.1 Coregonus suidteri | reverse complement strand
GCCCTTGTTCCCGAATCACACTGCTCACAAATATCAATGCTTCATCCCAACCATAAAAGAAAGACTCCTGCCTGGGGCTTTCAATGTCGGGGACTAAAGCATTTACTAATCAACACATTGACAATCAACATTTTGGACGAACATGCCAAAACAAAAGTTTTTTCCCCCCAAACAACTTACGCAGAGTAAAAAGAGCAAAAAAATTTTGGGTAAATTTTGAGCAAAACCTGGGCCCAAAAAGTTCTTTCACCATGCTTCTGAGCAATCTCTTGCAGTAGTCTTTTAAAGGGCAGGTAAGGTCCTATATTACGTAGGGCTAGAAATGGGCATGAAAAACGGTGTCGTTTAAAATTTGAGCCTCTGGTTCGCCAAATTTTCTTTTTGGAGAGACAGCCTTTGGGTGCACAATGAGGAAGAAGTAAACATAAAAGACTCTGTAACAAAGAAAAAAACCCCTCCTTTTGGGACACTTTTGCTACTAAAACTAACACAAAATTTCAGAAAAATGAGCACTACAATGGACGTAGAAGGAAAATTTTTGCCTGTTCTTTGCCTTGCCGAACCCCTGAATGCTTACCGTCAAAAGGGCAGGCCATGTACGCTGGCCTACGAGGTTATTTTGTAGTCCGGCCCATAAGTTCCGTAAGTGTATTTTTTTTTTCCAGAAACCCTGCTGCATCAACCTCTCGCAGATTAAAAATGGAGAAAATCCCCTTTAATGGCCCCTTGTAATAGACCTGATGTGAAGGACATCTGTTTTTTTTTGAAATACCTTTGTTTATCTCCCAAAGACGCTAAAAACCCATTTTTTTCACTTTTCTATGATTTCAGCCCAAACCCATTTCCCCAAAAACCCCAAAACCCATTTGGATGATTTTGCTTGTGTATTTTGCTTTGTGAGGGAAGTTAATTTTCTCTTAAAAAGTGGTCGGGTTTAGCAACTGTGTTAAAAATTTTCCCTAAGTTTCCTTTGTTAGTGGCCCTTCAGTATCATTCCTCTTGTGTTGTTTTTTGTATGTAAGCAACAGACTTCCCCCAACTTTTTTAAGTAGCCTGATTTTTTTGTACTTGTTTAGTGTGTTCTTTGTCAAGGGGATCGTTAGTGTTGCGTCAGTTCTAACAGCCTTTTGATAATGCGACATGCACACTTGTGTGTCAGACTTTGCATGTAGTGAAAAACCCGCATTTCCTGTGCCTTTTTTTCCCGTTTGTAAAAACCGGTGTTGAAACAAAAACGTGTCTGGGGGATTTGGTGGGGTTTTAAAAAGTTACATGCAAGCAAAAGTAGAGTCCCCTCATTACAGAATACTCAACCCTGGGAGTATGTAAAGGCAAAGATTTTTGGGAAAAAAATTAATTTCGATTTTTTTTCCCCCCAAAATTGCGATGCGATTTAATATGCGATTTAATTTTTTTCCTTTTCCCCTACAAAACAAAGAATGATTAAATATACCCAAAAAATAGTATATACTTATGTGAAATGTTTTTTCCCCTAGGTGGGTCTATTTTTAAAATTAAATTCAAACAGGATACTTGAAATAAAGCATTTTTTTTGAACTGCTCATTAAGAAAACATTTTGGGGGTTTGCCACTGGCTTTAAATAATTTAAAAAAAAGGCATGAACTTTGAAAAACACGGTGCAAAAGGTACAGTTTTAAAAAAAAATAATTTAATTGAAATGTTTTTTATGCCCCAAGTCAGAACATTTCACAAAAACTGAAAAAAGGGAAATTTTGCTTTGAAAATTTTTTTTAAAATCAAAGTAAAAAAGTTATAAAAAAAATGAAAAGCACTTTTAATTTGAAAAATTTTTTTTTTAAAACGTTTAAAATTTTAAAATATAAATAATGACCCTCATTATCTAAAGTACACAAAAAATAACCACCACACAGACAAAATTTCCTACGAGTATGGAATGCCACCCTATTTACCCAACAGTTCTTTTCTAGTGGCCACAGTTTTTTGCAAAGAAAAACCAGAATATTGATTTTTTCGGTTTCAAGCTGACGAGTGAAAGTCACAATATTCCCTCCGTGTAAAAAGACCTCTGGGGGGAGCGTTTGGTGCGGTACCAAAGAATTTGCGTGCCATGGTGCAAACTGTGGGTAGGATTTGTGCCCCCTCCCCCAACCCAAAGGACATCTTTCCACAATGGTAGGGTCACGGTAATTGTTTATCTTGCCTCTGCACTCTTAAAGATTAAGGCAAAGAAGGAGGGGCGAACGGGTCTTGAAAAAATGCAAGAGCCCTTTTCGTTTTTTCCCCCCAAAGGGACTGGCACTTTGAGGCATCTAACATTTTAGTACGAGCCTCTTTCCTATTAGATAAAAACAAACCCAAGTTTCCAGTTAGTTTTACAGAAAATTTTTTTTTTTGTGAAATACATTTTTTTTCCCCAAGATATGTACGTTGTGCCAAGTCTACTATTCGTCTTCAGACGGTTTTGATAGCAGGGTTTGCGTATGATGTACGTTTTTTGAACCTAGGGCCCGGAAAAGGCAACATCAAAAGCCCTGGAGTTTGGGTCTCCATAATTTTTTTTGAGGTATGTAGGATTTTGGTTTTTTTATTTTTTTAGTCGGGGCCTGTCCTCACATCTTCACCAGGAGATGTGAAAAAAAAGGGGGGAACGGGGTGAGGTGGGAGAGCTTCATACCCTCTCCAAAAAGAGCATCAGAAAACTCCGTAGAGATGCAGTGCCTTGTGAATGCCCCAAAACGTCTACCCTCCCGGGTTTGGGGATAAGGGAGCGTGCAATCGATCTCGAAAATCCCTGAGAAAGGTTTGGCTGTTAAGCACCTGGAAATCATCATTTTCTTTAGAACCCCTCTTGTTGGGAACCCCCTTTTATGGGTTGTGCTCGGGGAGTTTGAGCCTCTCGTGCTCCGTCGGGCTGCTTCTTTTCCAATGTGGGAAAAGGCCCCCCCAGCTTCCTGCCAGGTGTTCCCTTTTGCACCCCCGTCATTTTTTGAGGATTTTCAAAAAAGAAATAAAAGTAGGATTACCCCAAAATTTTGAGTTTGAACAAGCTTCATATTACCACCAATTACTGAAATTCTGAAATCACACATCCCCCAAAAATCCCCTTCTCCTCCAATTCAAAAGGGGCTTTTTTTGCATGTCTTTCTCTCTCTTTCTCTCTCTTCTCTCTCTAAAAACTAAAAAAAAAAGTAAAAACAAAAACAAAAAAAGAAAAAAAAAGCAGGTGGGGATTCACCACAGACAGAAATTTTATAAAGCAAGTAAAATGAATTATTTAGAAAAGGAGTGGAAAAATATGAATTTTTTTTAACCCATCCCCTTTATATAAATCATTTATTATATTTGTATATTCAGCTTTATAACGAGATCTCTCCTCTCCCCCCGCACCCAAACCCCCAAACACACCACAACAAACAAAACCACACAACACACACAACACACCCACACACCACACACAACACACACACCAAACCCCCACACACACACACACACACACACACCAACGATAACTTACCAAAGGCAAAAATTAATCTGTCCAAAAATTGGAGCCTGTCCATTCAAAGCCGCCAGCAAAACCATATTCGACGCGTTGTCCGCGTGATGCAGAGTGATTCTCCTCGTGGAGATCCCCCTGAAAGCCCTTTTCCCCAGGCCGGCGCAAAATTTTTCCCCTGTTGATCGTCGGGAAGTAGGTAGTTTTTAGGGAGCGAGCTCGGGGGTTTAAATCTTCATCAATAAAATGGACTGTAAGCTCGTACGGGTCAGCGTGCGGCTTTACCCATATCAGTAGTGCTAGCAAAAAAAATCCACCGTTTTAATTTCCCCCCGGGGACTTTCTCTTTGCACTTTTTTTACAGCTCCGGTATGGCCCGTCGACTGAATATGTGGGGAGGGTATACGTAACGTTTTTCAACGTAGTATTAATGCCATGAACCCCGGGTTGGTCACGTGCTGAGAGGGATCATATTTTTTGGGTTAAACCCTTTGTCCCGGGGTTTCTCCGTGCCGTTTTGAATTACGTTTATACGGAGGCACTTTTGAACATTTTTTCATGATCCCCTTCTTAGGGATTTGGGTTGTCTCGCGTGATGCTCGGCATTTTGGTCATACAAAATGCATGCATTATTTTTGTTTTTTTTTTAAGTGCAAAAAAGGTTTGTAGTGTTCCCCTGAAGTAGCAATCGGAGCAGGGATGCTCTGCCAACACCTGCGCTGTCGCACTTTTTTTTAAAAAACCAAAATAGTTCCACCCCCCCGACGTCTTTTTCCTTTCGAATTAAATTATCAGCTGTGTCGTTTCTGATGCCCCGCGAGAAAGGGGCCCCTTTGGGTTGGACAGCATAAAAAGCGCGTCAGGACCACCTAAAATCGCGCACGTTGCGAAAAGAAAATGCGTTCAGTCAAATCGCATATACGCGAATGAAATTTAAACGTTCACCCCAGAGTGTACTTTTTGGTCTAAAGTTCGCTTCTGCCCCCCATCAGTGTGGTTGGGAATATTTCAAGTGGGCTTACTGGTCGCTACTTAGACTTGCTGATACTGAAAAAAGATGGCAGTAAACATAGGCAAACTAAACCATTTTTTTAAACTGTATATCTTGTTTTTAAAAAATGTAGGAAAAAGTTTTATTTAAAAAAAAAACGAGCCATATTGACACAAAAAAGAATTAACAGCAGAAAGGGCAGCTTTTTTAAGGACCCCAGCAGGCTCCCCTTCATGAAATTTGATTGCTTTGCAAATAGTAAAAAACCCTTCCTCATCCAAACCTGATTTTTTCGTACTGATCACAGGGACCACTTTCTGTCCCTCGGTGTTCATTCCCCTGTCCCGTATGCTTTCTTTTTCATGCTTCTCACGCTTTCTTCATTCTCCTCGCCCTTTCTTATTCTCCTCACCCTCTTTTCATCCTCCTCACCCTTTCTATCCTCCTCACCCTTTCTTCATCCTCTCACCCTCGGGAATTTCCCTCTTTTTGTCAGACCCTCACTTTCATAACATGCGGGCTCCCCCTTTCCCCTTAAAACTTTCTCAAAACCTAAATTTTGTTTCTCTCATTTTTTTGTTTGCGGGGCAAAAAAGGGACTTTTTCCCCCTTTTTATGAAACTATAGAAGAAAAAAAAAAAGTAGGGGCAGCTTTAATTTTGTTCCCCCAAAAAACCATCCCCCCTATTTTAAACTGGCAGAAAACCCGATTTGTTTACTTAATAAAAAGTTTTTGTTACGCAAATGCAACAGCCAAGATGGATGAAGTACTTTGGTTAAACATCACAACATTGGGGTGACCTAAGCAAGGAACCCTACTAACTTTTGGATTTTTTGCTTCTGCTTGGATTTTTGTTAGATATTTTTACTTTTCTAAAAAAAACGAGCCCAAGACATTTAAAAATTTGTTTGGGATTTATGGGGTGGGGGAAAAAAAAGGGAAACATGGGGGCTAGGGGCAAGAACAAAAAGTCACTTAGGATATTAAAGTTTTTTTACCTGAAAATCGAAAGTCCTCTCGCAAAAGTAGGGCGAGCCCCAAATTCACCGAAGAGCACCCACACGTGGGCGGGCCCGGCAGAGGGCAGGATACATTTTTTGGGGCCCCATTTAAAATTTTCCCCGTGTGAACTTTGCCGTGGAGGGTTTGCTTTATTTCCGGGTTTTGGCGCTCGGGAAAAATTAGTTAAAAATTTCATAATTTTTTTTTTGGGTTCAGCACGGGGGGGGGCCACAGGGGGGGGGCCAAAGGGGACTTTTCCAGGGAGGCACGGGCCCCCCCCGGCCTCCGGGAAAAAACCGCCATAAATGTCCCCCTAGACAAAAAAAAAGGGCGGTATGTTTATATTTTGGGGGAAAACGCACTTTTCCATTATTTGATTTGATCGGGGCAGGGCAGGGAGCACACACAAACTGATTTAGTCCAAAAACAATCCTGTTTATTATTGGGTGATAAAAAAAAGGGCGTTGCTCCATGACAAAAGAGCACGCTTACTGGAAAAAAAAGTTACGGGCACCTGGTATTCCCGGCTGTTTTCCCACCCCAAAGAGACAGGCCCTACCCCCCTTAGTTTCCGAGACGGACGAGATGGGGTGTATTCAGGCTGGTGGGGCCGTAAGCGAGGGAAAAAGTATTGACCTTATAAAGTCAAGTGTCATTTTCACTCTGAAAAGGGAACAGAAAGTATCCATTTTGGGGACAAAACGGAAAAAAGCTCCCCCCTTGCTTATTTTTCCCAATATATTTTAATATATAAAATTATATATATATTTAATATATTTTTGTCTTGTCGGGGGGGGGGGGCATATACTATGTTGTTTTATGACAAGTTCTTTGACTAGGGCCAAAATAAAATAGGCGTTGGGGACCAAATCAGGGAAATCCAGACATTACACCAAAAAAGGGCAACAATATTCAAACTTTTTATTGAATTAGTAAGAAAGAAATTAAAATTTCTTTTCCCAACTTGTTATAAAACACATTCTTTTGGGCCCAAGTAAATCAAAGGGACATGAAAAAAAAGAATCAGGGATTCGTATTTTCCATGAAAATTTTTGGCCCGGCACGGGAATCCCCCCGTTGGGGGATGTTTTTGCGGGGGCGCGTATTCTACACTTTTTAAAGCCGTTAGCGATGATGTAATCAAAACCTTTTTCTGGTAGGGAAAAGGGAATGGTTTCCCCAAAAACCTTCGCAAGAAAATGTTAACTAAAAATTTTACCCCTATGCCGGGCAAAATTTTTGGTGACTTTTGCATCATCCAGTGGCCATTTGTTTTTTCCCAGCAACCCCCCCTTAAACCAAAAAACAAGGTCTCTTCCTGGTGCACGTTTTGCTTTTTAAGGGTAACAAAACCCCCCAAAAATCTAAAGGGTTTTACTTTTTTCCCAGACCTCCCCAAAGGGTAAACCTTATAGGGTTTAAAAATGTTTTTGACATAAAAAATTTCCAAATTTGGGCTTTTTTGCTTTTAAAAAAGGTGAAAACTTTTGAGAGCAAAAACCCTTCCCAAAAACAGGGAAAAGGGCGGTCAATGGGGAAATCTAAGCGGAAAAAGGGGGGAAAATTTGGGAAATTTAAACGGAATCGGGGCAAAAAACTGAAGGGTTTTTTTATAGTGCCCTAATGGACAAACGACATTAAAGTCTCCTAGACTAAAAAAAAAGGCGCAGGTATCCCTTATATTTTGAGGGAACGAAAATGTCCATTTTTGTTTTTATCAGGGAGGGCAGCACACAAAAAACCTGCATTTAGCCCAAATAAAAAAATCCATGTATTTTTAGGGTGATAAAAAAAAGGCAGTTCCCTCCATGACACAAGAGCACGTTTAACTGGGAAAAAAAAGTTCCCGAACAGGGTATTCCCATGCAGTTCCCACCCAAATTTACAAAAACCAGGCCCGCCCCGGTTTAGTTCCCGAGATCAGAGGGAGAAGGGGGTTTTATTTTTTTTTTTTTTATTACAAAAAAATTAAATTTTTTTACAATTTTTTACAGTACAATATTAAAAAAGGAAAAAATACAAAAGGGCCCACTAGCCTAACATAGGCAGGTGAACAATTCACCCCCAAATCAAATCAAAAAAAAAAAAAAACCCCAAAAGGGAAAAAAAAATAAAAAAAAAAAAACTATATAAAAAAAAACAGACATGATAAGACAAACAAATTCCACCCACAAAATAGGCGGGATAAAAGCCCCCCCCTATAAAAATTAAAAAAACAAAAAAAAATATTCAAAATAATTTTTTAAAAAAAAAAATTAAAGTGACCCCTTCCCCCACCCCCTTTTGAAAATAAACCCACCCCCCAAACAAAATGTTAATCAAAATTTTTCCATCCCAAATTAAAAAAAACATATCCTGTTTTTACTAAACAGTGATATAAAAAACCCCACACCTTCCCCCCTTTTCCTGCCCAAAAAAAACCCATAATTCTTCCTACAAAAAAAACCCATCCCTAAAAAACCCCAAAAACAATATTCAACAACCCACACTTAAAAACCCCCAAATTTACCGGGACACCCCAAATAACACAAGTTCCCCCCCACACATATTTTTTAAGAAAAAACCCCCCCGTTTTTATTAACTTTTCCTTAATTTTAAAAAACCCATATTTTAATTCCTCACATCTATAAACAAATGCATAAGCGTTTCTGGGAAAAATCCACATATATCGCTTTCCCCTTTTTTATTTCACAAAAATTTTGATGTAACCCCCTTTAAAAAATATTCTATTTGTCTTAACTTTTAAAATCATTTTTTTCCCACAATCCTTTTATATTTACATTTTTTAAAATTTTTCCCATATCTTTTTTTCACCAATTCGGAAAAAAACTTTTTTTCCAAAAATTTTTTCAGCACCCGGCCCTTTCTATAACATTTTCCTACTTTAAAATTTATCCCAATTTTCATTTGGTAAGTAGAAAAAAGGTCCCCCTCTTCTACTGTTTACCAATGAAAAAATTTTGGGGAAATACAAACAATTTCTTTTTCAACCTCACAATTTATTAAACCCACCCATGCGCTTGGTTGCTAAAATTTATTTGTCATACATTTTTATTCACTTTTCCCCCTTCCCACCTCTTCATCCCACCCCCTTGAAAAAATAAAAAATAGCTTCTTAAGGAAAAACCCGGGAAATTTTACCTCATAGGTAAATTTTTTAATTGTCTTTAGACCTGCACTCCAAAATTTACTTTATTATACAAAACTTGTTCTTTTTCTTTTTGATTTTTCATTCGGGAAATATGGGTTTGTTTAAATCAGGTAAATTTGCCCAAAATTCAAAATTTAACATTAGGAAAACAACTCTGCCCATGCATTTAGAAACCTTTTTTTAAAAAAATTTAGGTCCCTTTTCAAACATTTTCCCTTTTAACCCCCCATCAAAAAAACCAATTATTTTCCACATCCCCCACTTCCTCTAAGAGCCCTTTAAAAAAGGTTTTCCAGCCAAAATTTTCCACGGCCTACAAATTTTTCTTTATTTTTTTTACCTAATAGCTTTTCTTTGGGACATTAAATCTACAATTTTTAAACCCCATCCACATAGTCAGCTATCAATTTTTCTGAGATTTTCTAACACCTTACCACCCCATAAAAAAATTATAAACCACCTTATTTAATTCTTTTAGCACCCACTCAGGCATGTCCGGGGGACTCCCAAAACATACCCCAAAATTTAGATAATACCAAAGAAATTTGCAAAAATTTATTTTCCCTTTTAACCCTTTAATTTTTTTATTTTCCAAAAAATTTAACTTTAAAAAACTTGACTTTTTTAAAGGACCCCAAGTCCAAGTTATTTTTTGCCTCTTCCCCCTTTTCCCCCCCAATTTGTTTACTCCCCCCATTTTAAAATAAAATCCTTGCTATTTTTAAAGGGAATCTCACACTTTTTTCCCATCGAAAATCCCCAACAAACTTATTTAGTCTTCTATTTTTAACTTTAGCGCCCGATGCCTTACATATATATCTTGATTTCATAATGTTTTCCAATGTTCCTATATTTTTTCACAGGCAAGAAAGTTCATCACGACTGTGTACAAAAAGATCCCAAACCCCCTGGGATTCCCAAAACCCCCCCTCCCCCCTTTATTTAAAATTTAAAAAGTGGGCTAAGGGTTCGGTAGAAATACGGGAAAAAACAAAAAAAAACCCCGGGGGGGGGGGAAAAAGGACAGCCCGCCTTACTGCCCTTCTACGGGAAAAAGTACTTTTACCACCCCGGTTACATTGAAAAAACTTTACCCCCGATGTAAAAACAGGTTGCCCCAAGCTACAAATTTTGGGCCCCAAAAACCAAAAACCTCTCCATAGTCTTTTAAGGGGGAAGCTATGCCCATCTATAAAAGGCTTTTTTAAACCAAATTAAAATACTATACCGCCTTTTTTTCATTTGTTTTTAACAACATCCCCCCAATTGTCCCCAAATTCATCGAAACCCAATCTCTTCCGGGTTTATACCTTTTAGGCGTGTTGATGCAATAATACTCCCAATCACCTTTTTTTTCCTATTCGCTAAAACTTAGCAATATCTTATAATCGGAATTTAGAAGACTAAAGGCCAAATTTTTTCAAACCCTTGAACTATTTGCCCCTATTCTTGAATAAAATCGTTAACATACCATTTAAACAGGGAAACTCAGGGTTTTCCTTATCTCTTCCAAAAAATGAAAACACCTTCCCAAAGGGGGGTTGCCAAAATTTTCTAAAAAGACTTTATAGAACCATTTGTTAAACCAAAAAACCCGGACTTTTATTCCCTTGATGTTAACAATTGTTTCCTTTGGTTTTCCATAACGAAATCTTTTAATCACACATCATTCTATCTACCTGAGATACTTTGGCAAAAATTTGTACCCCAAGCCTTTTCAACAATCCCTTTTACTCTTTCTTTTTGTAAAGATTTTGTAAAAGGTTTCCAACTGTATCTAAGATCTCAACAAAATGTTTCCCTTTTACCCCTTTTCATTTCCAACTCTACAAGTAACCTTAGTTTGTTTTCTTTTTTAAAACCCCCAAAAAAAAAGGGAAAGGGACATTTCTCTCCCTCCAAAGGACGGGGCCCCTACCCTAACAATAGCCCCCCAAAACATTTCTTTTTTTTTTAAGGGGCCCCCAGCTCTGCAGGTTTTCAAAAAATTAAAAAACATAAAGTCGGGTCAGTATCCCCCTTTTCAAGTTCATGCAAAAATCCTATTCAAAAGCATTTTTCTTTCTGCTTTCAAAACCGGTTTTGTTTTCTAGCATACCTAATACTCCTTTTTTTTATTTTTCCCTTTCACCCTCCCACCATAACCACATTTTTTTTAAACAGTACTTTTAGACATTTAAACATTAAACATTCAACAATTTCATTTCTATATCCTTCCCCTTTAAAAGACTGGCATTTAAACACCAGACACCCCCCCCCCTTTCCCCCACACCCAAAACCCATTTGAAAGGGACATTACTCCCTTGACAATATATGCGGAAAATTTATTTTGAAATTTTTTAAAACAGCGGCAAAATTTTCCGTTTGCTAGACATAAATAATTTCTCCCGGGGGTTTTAAATTTCCTTTAGCCCCAACTCCCTTTCAAAAAAAACCAACTCTTCTGTTTGGATTTTCAGCCCTCCATATATCATAATTTCCTTTAATGCTTTTTCTAGAAGAGTCATATCGAATCTAGAGAACAGAGGCTTTCCATTTTCTACCCCCTCACATTAAATTTCCCCTATCAATATACATTTTTTCCGAGCACGGGTTTTTTTAAAGTTGTTAAAAAACTTTTCTCCCCTTTTTAGTTTCAATGTTTGAAGCATAAACATTGAAAAAACAAAAAAACTACTTTTTTGCACTTAAAATTTTCAATTGCAATAAGTCTGCCATCATTGTCAGCATATATTTTTTTTAAATTTTGAACCACATCTTTTTTTTATCAAAATACCCAAACCCCAAAAGGGTTTTATCACTTCCATGACTACAAAAAAAAAACAGACCTTTTACTCTTAACCCTCCGGTTTTTGGAATCTGTCCAATTGGTCCTTAAAAAACCCACAAACGTTGCCTTAACAACCAAAACCCTGTTTAAAAATTTCCTCATTTTTCTCAAAAGGTTACCATTTGGGGATGCGACTGAATCTTTTTGGGTAATGTGTCCCAGAGGATAATCGGGACCCAAAAAAAGGGTCCTTTAAAAACCCTACTTTTTTTTTTCCCAAAACCCCTTTTTCATCTCCCTATTTTTCCCGACAAGACCTCTTATTTTTTGCAAAAAAAAGGGTGATCCTCACTATCTATTTATCCCCCTTTCTCCTGTTTGGAGCGGCAGGGAAGCCTTTTAAAAAGTGCCCCTTTAACTTTGCCAGTGCTTCAGGGGACCCGGGCCCCGCTCTTTGGTGGTCATTTACACACCCCTTGAAACGGTCGGGCCCACCTGAAAAAGCCCCTGCCCCAATTTTACCGTGTAGGGTTTTTCACCCACAGTGCCGCTTTTTCCCCCCTTTGGTCAGCAGCAGAGACCAAAACGGCGTCTGGGTTTTTTGCCAAAAAGACTTTCAGGCCTTTCAGGCATACGGCCACGGTTCTGTTTTTCACACCCCCCTTTGTCACTTTTCTTTTTTTTCCTTCCAAAAACACACCCCCCTCCTCTTCCTAGAAGGGGAGGCTCATTTTTTCCCCAAAAAAAGTGACCCTTTTCCCTTCTTACAGTCTTTCAACTTCGGTCGTCACACATTTCCACACTTTTCCCCTATTTTCCAAACATTCTCGGGCATAAGCCCTTGTTAACTACTTATGGCAAGTAAAATTCTGGACACCCTTTAAGTATGTCCCCCGGGAAAATAGTTACATCCCTTAATTGATTGTCATGGATTAACGAAAATTTTCAAATCCCTCGGAAGTTTTAAAAATTTGGTAGAAATGGCAAGGATTGCACATTGTTTTGGGAACTTCACCTTGAAAAATCTCGTCCCGTCACAAGTCTTTTCCTGGCCACATCCCCCTTCTGATTGGGTGGGGGGCCTTTCATTTTCCCAAAGCCTTTTAGTTTAAAAATAATTCCCCTTTGGAAGTATGAAGGCAATTTTAAAAAAAGGACCCCAAAAGGGTCACGTTCCCTAGCTCTTTACCCATGTTTTGACATTTCTTTTCTTTAGCCCGTCCATTTAAAGTTTTTTTTTTTTCCTTTACATGAGACATTGTTTTTTCAACTTTTTCCCTTTCTCTCTTTTCTAACAATTTAATGTTCCCCCAAATTTCCCCTTATTCCTCTCAGAAATTCCCTTTTTGGGGTTTTTCCCTTCCCCAAATTTATTCCACTTTCCCCGGGTTCAGTTCCTTCATACTTTTTTTCTTCATTTCTTCATTTGAAATTTGTTTTTCACTGTGCCCTTTTTCGTCGCTTTTTGTATTCTTGATTTTGACGCCTTTGGTGCCCATCCGGTTATTTTAATCAATTTTCCCCCAAAAGCTCCCCGCCGAGGGGGTTTAATAACAAAAAATTTTCAAAAAAAAATAAAACTACAATCACACACAAACTTTTAAAATTATAAACAAAAAAACCCCCCAAACAAACGTATCCCCCTTTTCAAGCACTCAGACACCTGCCGCCATCCAATTTTCCCGAAATTCCAAAAAAAGGGGGGTATTCGGCTTGGTATGGCCCCTAAGCGAGGGGGAAAAACTCTTGGTAAACTTTTAAAGTCAATGTTTTCAAACCCCCCTGAAAGGGACACAGGGAAAAGTTTCCCCTTTTTTACACAAACTGAAAGCTCAACCCTTTCTTCATTTTCCCAAAATATATAAGATATATAATTTTATATATAATATATATTTTCTTGTTGGGGGGGGGGGGGGGGGGGGAGGGCATATCCTTGTTGATTTTGACAAGTTTATTTACTAGGGCCCTATAAAAATAGGCCCTTCGGCCCCCCCGAATCACGGAATCCAGACATTAAACCCAAAAATTTAACAATATTCAAAATTATTGAACTTTTGTAAAAAATCAACCCAAATCATTCAACTTTTAGGGAAAAAAATTTTTATTTGCCAAAATCAATCATTTAAAACATGAACAAAAGCATTAATGATTTGTATTTCCCTGACTTTTTTGAAACGGCAAAAGGAATGCCCTGTCTTTGTTTCCCTGTGTGCGGGTTTTCCCCGCGTTTTTTGTCTACACTTTGGTTTGCCCTTTCGATGATGCTAAGTAACCTTTTTCGGTGGGAAGGAATGGCTTTTCCCCCAAAAAACCCCCAAGTAAATGTTAACTACAAAGTAGCCTATGCCCGCCTTTGGGAGAATTTTACCGTGATCCCTTGCATCACTCCAGTGGCCATTTGGGCTACAGCCAAAACCGCTTTAAACCCAAAAAAAACGGTCTTTCCTGGTGCACGCCTTTTAATTTTAAAGGGAACTTAAAACCCCAAAATCTAAAAGTTTTCATTTTTCCCCGAACAAAACAATGGTCACCTGATGGGTTTTTTTAAAATAGTTGGGACATAGAAAATCCAATTGTTCTGTTTGTATTAAAAAGGGGTTTCCTTTTTAGAGCGAAAAGCCAAAACAGGGGGGCAAAAAGGGGTTTAACGGGGAAAACTAAACGGAGAAAAGGGAAAAAGGGGAATTTAAAGGAATCAGGCAAAACCCGGAAGGGATTTTATAGTGCCCTAATGGGGCTACAGACATTGGGCTGTCTCCTAGACTAAAAAAAAAAGGGGCATGTAAATCCTTTTATTTTTAGGGAAAGGGACTGTCATTATTTTATTTTATCAGGGCCCGGGCAGCACACAAAAACTGCCTTTAGTCCAATAACAAACCATGATATTATTTGGGTGATAAATAAAAAGGGGGGGCTCCAAAGACACAAAAAGCACGCTCTTTTGGATCCAAAAAACTTTCAGCACCCGGGATTTCCCCGGCGGTTTTTCCCCCCAAGGACGAAACCCGGCCCCCCCCCCTGGGTTAAACTTCCGGGGATCGGACGAGATGGGTTTTCAGGGGTGGTATGGCCGAAGCGAGGGAAAAAAGTCTTGGTACACTATATAAAGTTTAATGTGTCACTCACTTTGAAAGGGGCACAGAAAAAGTTTAAATTTGTGGGCACAAATTTAAGAAGCTAAAACCCCTTTCTTTCATTTCCAATATAAATTTTAAAAATATTTAGGAAAATTTTTTAGTCTTTTGGGGGGGGGGGGGGAAGAGGGGATATTTTTATTTTTGATTTATGGGGAAAGTTCCCTTGGGCTAGGGCCTATAAAATAAGGGGTTGCGGACCGGGCAAAGGGGAACCAGACATTAAAAACCCAAAATTTAACAATATTTAAACAAATTTATTGAAAATTAGTAAAAAATCAATAAATTATTCAACTTTTTCGAAAACGCCCTTCAGCCCCCAA
Organism: Coregonus suidteri; assembly: GCA_036851935.1. Taxonomy (NCBI): domain Eukaryota; kingdom Metazoa; phylum Chordata; class Actinopteri; order Salmoniformes; family Salmonidae; genus Coregonus; species Coregonus suidteri. Next base: position 51,344 of record JAGTTL010000190.1, on the reverse strand, counting down.
ACCCAAACCTAAGGGCATGACCAAAATGGGATCAAATGATTGTATTTTCCCTGGGAATTTCTGAAAGGCACCGGAATGCCCCGTCTGTTTTGGATGTGTGCGGTGCGCGGTATGTCTACACTTTGTGTAAACCGTTAGCGATGGGTGCTAATTAAAAACCCTTTTCCGGTAGGGAAGGGAATTTGGGTTTCCCCAAAACCTTCGCAAATAAAGTTTAATAAAAGTAGCCTATGCCTGCCCGGCAGAATTTTTACCGGGTCCCTTTGCATCCAAATCCAGTTTCCAAATTTTTTCTAAGCAACACCCCTTAAACCCAAAAAAAGGTTTTCTTTTCCCGGTGCAGCTTGATTTAAGGGGGAACTAACCCCAACATTAAAAAGGGCTTACATTTTCCCCGACCTCACCCAAAGGTCCGATGGGTTTTAAAAAATTTTTTGGAAAATAGAACATCCAATTTTTGTGTTTTGTATTAAAAAAGGGGTACTTTTTAGATTAAAAAAAATGCCAAAACAGGGGCAAACGGCAACGGGGGGAAAAAACTAAAAGCAGAAAAAGGGGAAATTGGGGGGAATTTTAAAGGAAAACAGGAAAAAATTGAAGGGGTTGTATATGGGCCCCAATGGACTACAGACAAATTTACTGTCTCCTAGACTAAAAAACAAAGGGTGCTGATTGGGCCCTTTTTTTTGAGGGAAAGCACGGGCCATTTTTTGATTTTTTCATCAGGGCAGAGCAGCAACCCAAAATGCATTTTTGGCCAAAACAATCCAAGATATTTTTAGGGGATAAAAAAAAAAAAAGCAGGTTTCCCCCATGACACAAGGGGCACGCCTTTCTGGGACAAAAAAGCTTACAGCACCGGTTTTTCCCCGGCAGGCTCCCATCCAAGTACTAACCCGGCCCACCCTGCTTAGCTTTCCAGAAACAGACGAGATTTGGGGCGTATTTTTTTTTTTTTTTATATTTATTATGAAAAAAACAGACAAATTTTTCATCATTTCAACATCATTAAAGGGGAACCCAAAAAACCCTTTTTAAAATCAGAAAAAAAAATACAAAAATCAACAAAATTTAAAAAACTCACCTAATCCAATTAAAAATTAAAAAACAAGTTTTCCCCTTTGATGAAATTCAAAAAATGTACCCCCCCACAAATTCTTTTTTAAAATTGCCCCCACCAAAATTCTGCATTTTCTATATTTCCCTCAAACCCTACTCTTAAAAAGACCTCAACACCTTTACAATTTTCCCCTTTATAATGCCCCCCAAATTTCCTTTTTAGTCTTTCAGATATCGAGAGAAATTTAAAAAATAATTAAACCCCAAAATTTAAAAATTTAAAAAAAATTTACTTTTTCCCCTTTACCAAAAAAAAAAAATCTTTCCCCCTTACCCCATTAAAAAATCCCCCCCCCCAAAGTTCCAAATAAAAGCTCCTTTAAAAACTCATGAAAACTCCATTTACTGCATTTAATGAAAAATGAAAAGTTTTCCACCTCTATATGACAAAAAGTCACATTCTCTATTAATTTTGTTGATTTGAGTAAAGACCCCCCATTTGTAAAAAACCCTTTATGTTTTTTTTTAAAATTTTTTTCACATTCTAGGAGTTCCCCTTTACATAACATTTCCCCCAATTGACTTCACCTCAAATCTACAAAAACCCCCGAAACACTTTTTCGAAGCAGGCATCTTATCTTTTTTTAAAAAAATTTTTCTATAGGGCTTTTAATTTAAGCCTGGCAAAAACACATTTCACTCCCCCACTTTCAAAAATAAAACCCGGGAAACCCCTGGCTTCTTAAACCCCCCCGGGAAATTTTTTTAAAACTCCCCATCCTTTGGAAAAGAACCCAAAATTCTTATACATATTTTTTATGTAGTTTTTCTTTTTTCATCATCGACCTCAAAAAAAATTTTCATAAATAAACTGTACCGGTAGGGGGGGAAAACCCCCGGGCCACCTCTATAGAATATCACCAATTGTCGCCCTCCCAGCCCCCATAAAATATTTTACCCCTACAAAAATTTTATTATTAATTTTATCTTTTGGGTTTAAAAAGAAGGCTGATTTAAAAATTTTCCAAAAAAATTACATTTTAAAAAATGTGGGGGTTTAAAAACCCGCCCCCCAAACTGAAAAATTCCTTATAAAACCCAAAAGGGGTCTTTTTTTTAAAATGTTTTTTTACAATCATTTAAAAAACCATTTTCCCCTTTTCCTCCAACCTCCGCAAAACTCTGCCCAAAAAAAATTTTTCCCCCCGTTTAAAATTTAAATTCCCCTTTAAATACTTTCCCAACCATTTTTAATCTTATTTCTTTTTTTCCCCAACCCCGGGTCCATAACTTCAAGCCCCCTCCTCATAACCCGCAATCAAGGGTTTTTTAAAGGATTTTTGCCCCTTCCCATCCCATAAAAAAATTTACTAAAAACCCTTTTTCATTTTAATTAAAACCCATTCTGGAAAAATCAAAGAATTTATGCCTTTAAAACAAATTGACAAAAAAAGCCAAAAAATTTAAACAATAACCTTCCCTTTAATTTTAACAACCCCCCCCTTCCCCATATTTTCAACCTTTCTGGGCTTTTTTTACCCCACTCCAAAGGCAAATCCCTAGTTCCTTTTTTTTTACACCCCAAAAAAAATTCCCAACACCTTTTTAAAAAATTTTTGGCCTCTTTTTAAAAAGGGAAAAAATTCCCCCCCCTTTTCCTTCCCAATAACATTACAAAAAGACTTTTTTTAAAATTAACTTTAGCTCCCGAGGCCCTTTCCCTATACTTTAAAACCCTTTTTTTACCCTTTTTTCACTGTTTCCTTTATCTCAATTTTTATAGTTGTGTCATCTGCATATTTGGTTTAATCAAAAAAAATCCCCCTGTGGAGTCGTACACAATTAAAAAATTACCTTCTGTAAGAAAAGCCTGTAAAGGTCGCTGATTAAAAAATACAATAAAGCAGATAAAGGACATCCCTGTTCACAGAATCGCCCAGAGTAAAAGAATCAGTTAAAACCCCATTGCATTCACGCCTACTTTTTGCATTCATATAATAATTTAAGCCACCTATTATATTATTACCAAGCCAAATCCTTCCAAGACCCTAAACATAAAATCAGTTACTCTATCAAAGCCTTTTTAAATCTATGCTTAAAACAATACTCCATCTTATCCCATTCATTTTGGTAGCACGTCTCTGATAGTATAATGTGTCAGCTATATCCCTCCCAGGAACCCACTAATAAAAAATTTCTGTGTGTGGTGCTTAATATTATCCCCAATGGTTAAAACCACTCTTCTTTCATCTCTATTCGCTTAAAAATGTTTTGGGGCCAAAAAAATTATTATAATCCCACCTTGGGTTTAATAAACCTAATTGGCCTAATAAATTCTTTTTTTCCTTCCAATTTCACCTTTACTCCCCTTTTTGTTTTTTTTATATAAAATTGTTTATCATTCCCGCACCATTGATCCTGATACACATTGAAACAAAACTGATTACAAAAAATTTTTTTCAGTCCAAATCCTACCATCCATATAAGGTGATAAACCTCCCCCCAATCAAAACAAAAGTAGGTGCTACAAGGCCTTCCATAAATTTTATATAAAACTCTGCCAATGAATACCATTCTTTCAACCCCCGGGGCACCTCCTTATTCACCTTGTAAAAACCCTTGTTATATTCGCAATCCCATCCCACTTCCATTTCCGTAAATTCTTCCCATCACACATCCACCTTTAAAATCTTTCTTCCATGTAATTTTCACCTCTCACACTACCTAAAATCTCCTGTACAACCACCCTCAAGCCACCCCTCCCCCTTTTTTACAATAAGTCCTTATAAAAACCTTCTGCCCCTGTCCCTCTAAAATTCTTCTACATAATCATCTACTTACTTCCACCCTTTAACATTTTTTTGCCCAACCCAGTCTGTCCTAAGATAAATGTTGTCTTATCTTTTTGAGTACTACTGTCTCTATCCCAAGAAAAAAGAAAGTGGCCCATTTCCTCCCCCCTCCCAAAAAATACTTTGCTGTTTGCTTCCTTATATATGGCCCCCCCCCCATAATACACTTATCCATGTCATATTTTTTAACTCAATTTTTTGCCGTTTTCAACTCCTTAAAGAAAACCCCTTCTTCCTATATTATAATAGGTTTTTTCAACTGTACACACTTCCCCATTTTTCACCTACCAACCAAATTTAATTGGCTCTCCAAAACCTCCAATTTTCTCCTTCTCTTTTCATCCTGACCTCTCTTTTTCCTATTGCTAAATCTTATACCTAAAACCTTTAATTTATTTTTCCCTTAACCTGGGTTACCCCCACCATAAAACCACTTCAATCTCCCCCTGTTCCTTCTTTATCCTCCATTTCACATGTGTATAAAGGATTTTAAGGTTTGTTTACAATTAAATCCTCATCCCCCAAATAACCTCCGCATCTCATACACCATGTAACCACCCTTATCCTGATTCCACTTTTCCTGTGGTCCCTAAAACCCCACCGAGAAATTTAAAACCATGCGATGATCACTGAGTTTGTTTTTGTTTTGTTTAAAATACATACTTAACATATTTCAATACAATCCCCCCTTAAATCTCTTTCTTTAACTAAAATCAAATCTATCCCTGGTTGTTGTTTTTAATTCCCCCCCTAAAACACCCCTGCCTTCTAGAAAAATTTCTTCGTTTTATCGGGAATTGTCCCATCTCTCCATATGTTCCCCCCGCCCCCCCAATAAGGATTGTTTTTTTTCCTCCAAAAAAAGAAGAAGAAACCATCATTTCCCTTTAAAAACCACCTCCTCTAGATGGCATCATTTCTTCAAAAGCAGCTCCCCTTTGTTCCCTATCTAAATCGTGTCCATTTTCCCCCCACCATTTAAAATTCCCCCCACACCACGATGCAAATTTCCCCACCCTCCCCCATTCCGTCCCCCCACTTCAACAAGTTAAAAAACACCTTGCAGCTCCTAATTTCCAAAATTAAGTTTGGGCCCTCGCTAACACATGTTTCATAATTCCCCTAACTTCATATCCCATATACTCAAATTCCTTAAAACTAAAAACCTCCCCACATATATTATTCATCCATGTACAGTACCACTTATGGTCCCAACCAACATCCCGTTCCTCCACTAGAAATAAGCAACCCCCACCTAGAATTCCCTTCTAACCCATTATTTCATACAAAAATAAAAATCCCCTCCATATTTGTTTTACTTTTCAATACACCACATCATCATGTCCCCCCCAAAAGATGCCCGTCCCCCCTTCTTGGTAGACCCATAAGTAAATATTAAAAAAAAAAGAAAAAAAAAAATGAATCGAGAAAAAATAAAAAATTCATTTTGAAACTTAAATATTTTTTTGTGGAAATCTGTATCCCATCGTCCCCCTTTAGAAACCCATTTACATTTAGGGACACAAACTTTATCCATTTCAAAACCAATAAATAAAATGAAAAGAAAATACCTTTCATTGTTCACCCCCCTACTTACTTTTTTTTTGGGGGGGGGGGAGGGGGGGGTCCCTTGTTTCTTTCCTCTTCGTATCCTTCTTATGCCCCCCCCCGTCGCTTTCCCTCCTTCCCTGTTAGCTTTTCCCTTGAGTTGTTCTACCTTTGCCCACACTTCGTACCGTTATCAGAGTATCCTCCCTCCCAAAGCCCATTTCCCCGTACCCAACCAACTCATCAAGGTCTTGTTTTACTCCCCACATTCCCATGGTGCTCCCCCGTATCTCTCTTACCCTCCCGTCTCTGGTAAATTGTCCCCCGTTCCAAACTCCAACACTGGCCAATCCCCATTTTCCCCCCTATTCAACCCACTGAGGTACTGACTCCCAGGGCCTGGGAAGCTTTTCCCCCCCAATAATCCCACCTCTGGTGCGTCGCCCAGTTTGCCAGTTCCCCCCCACCCAGCCACCCCGAAATCCCCCCCCTCCCTCCTGTTAAACTAACCCTCTCCCTCTTCCTCATCTCCCCTGAGTCTCAAGGCCTTTGCCTCCCTATTTCGTACCCTGGACCCTTTTGCTCCTTTCCCCCATCCCTCTTTCCACCCATTCCTCCACATCCACCCTTCTTCCCCATACCCTCTTCTTCTCCTCCTCCTTACATCGGCGTCGTTCTTCTATTCTCATTCATCCCATGCCCCCCCGGGTGGGCTAACATCGGCTTTTCCCATTACAGAGGTCCCCCTGGGCCTCCTCATCCTCACTTCGAAACCTCCTCCACAAGTTTGCCACCTTGTCAATCGGTTGTTCACCTTCGACCATCCTGCGCAAACTGCCCTATCTCTCGCTCCCGCACATTTTTTCCTCCCTCTCATAGTGTTTCCCTGGGTTTTTTCCGACACTTTAAAACACCTAAAGTCAAGGGCCAAGGTTTCCCCTTTGAAAATATGTCCCAGTGTTGAATACAACCCAAGGCCCCTGCATACAACCTAACCTTCCTTTTTTTTGTCCATGGAAATCACCCTGAAAATAATTCCACAACCCTCCATTGGTCCTTCGAACTTTAAAGTGGGAATAACGGCAAGGACCCTGGCACCGGTGGGGGTCCCCACCCCGTGAACTTTTACCCTGACAGTTATCCGTGTCCCCCACACACGATTTGTCCGGTCCCCAGGTCCCCCCAGACCTCTCCTTTTCTTAACAATTTTCTGAAGACCGCAGCCTACACCCCAGAATCCCGCAGTTGTTTATCCATATAGCGCGTGGGCCCCCCCCCCCCCCCTTCCCGTTCTTCCCGATATATAAACTGGCCCCAATTACATAAAACCACGAAGAAACTATGAGTTTTCGGTTTTGCCCATCCAATCTTCTCGCCCATTTACCTTTTCCCCCCGTGTTTCCCTTTTAATCAATGAAAAACCACTCCATTTAAACACTCCTTATTTTTGTCCATTGTCATCCCCCAATACGTGACTTTTCCCCCATTTTTCCTTTTCCTCCTCCACCTTCCTTTTATTCCTGCAAACCCCACCACCCTTATTTTTCCGCACACATCTTTTTAACTTTTTGGATCTTAGTAAAATTTTTTCCCCCCATCGTCGTTGTATCTTGTTACCTTTCCCTCCCCATTCCCAATTCCACTGCACTGTCTGTTTTTGTTTCCCCTGTTGCCGTATTTTGGAGCCACCTTTCAGGTCCAAGTTGTTTTTGGTCCGTTGCGCCCATCTGCTCTTGTGTTCTTTATATCCGTTCCCATTTTACTCTTGTTGCCATGTTTGTGTCCGTCACCATTAACCAAGAACCCAGAAAAAACAAAGTCTCAAAAAAAACATCAACCCCAAGCCAGCAGAACTGCAAATGGGGGAAAAAAAACCTGACTACCCTTTCAACACTTAATTTGAAATAGTTTTCAACAATCAACAATTTTGTACCGTCAATAACTTTAGAACTCCCCAAGCCAAATAGTTTTTTTTTGCCTCTTCCCAAACCTTGTCCCACGTTACACAGCTTAATCACCTGCACCCCTGTTTCCCCCCTCCAACCTCAAACTCCACCGGAAAGGGCGTAATGCAGGCTTGGTAAATGGCCCGTACAAGCGAGGGAAAACAAACCCCTCCTTGGTAAAAACAACTAATATAAAAGTCCACCACTCTGAAAGTTCCACTCCAACAGTATCGGGACTTGGGACACCAACAGAAAAACGTCATTCCACATCCCACTTGTGAATATGATACAAACTGAAAGCTTGGAGGGTGGGGGGGGGCCCTTTACATTTCCCAAGATAAGTTATTACAAGTAATATACTTAGGCCCTATAAAATAGGCGTGCGGACCGAATCATATAATCCATACATATAAAACATATATATAATAATAATCAATTAATTATTGAATTAGATATAAAATTACTAATTATATATATAACTAATATATATAACGCATAATATGCCCATAAATATAATAAATTATACTATATATATAATGCGCAGTGATTTTTTTAGTAAGTAAATGTTAACTACAAAGTAGCCTATGCCTGCCTGGCAGAATTATACCGTGAATCATTTGCATCACTCCAGTGGCCATTTGTTCTACAGCAACACCGCTTAACCAAACAAAGGTCTCTTCCTGGTGCACGCTTGCATTTAAGATTAACTACACCCCAAAATCTAAATCTCTTACATTTTTCCCCAGACCTCACAAATGGTCACCTGATAGGGTTTTAAACATTGTTGTGGACATAGAACATCCAATTGTGCTGTTTTGCTATTAAAAAGGTGTACTTTTGAGAGCGAAAACCTGCCAAAACAGGGACAAACGGTCAACGGGGGAAATCTAAACGGAGAAAAGGGAACTTGGGAATTAACGGAATCAGGCAAAAACATTGAAGGGATTTTATAGTGCCCTAATGGACTACAGACATTGACTGTCTCCTAGACTAAAAACAAAGGCTGCATGTACTGCCTATATTTTGAGGGAAACGCACTGTCCATTATTTGATTTGATCAGGGCAGGGCAGCACACACAAACTGCATTTAGTCCAATAACAATCCATGATATTATTAGGGTGATAAATAAAAGGCAGTTGCTCCATGACACAAGAGCACGCTCTACTGGGACAAAAAGCTTACAGCACCTGGTATTCCAGGCGGTCTCTCCCATCCAAGTACTAACCAGGCCCGACCCTGCTTAGCTTCCGAGATCGGACGAGATCGGGCGTATTCAGGCTGGTATGGCCGTAAGCGAGGGAACAACTCTTGGTACACTATATAAAGTCAATGTGTCACTCACTCTGAAAGGGACACAGAAACGTATCCACTTTGTGACACAAACTGAAGAAGCTCAACCCTTGCTTACATTTCCATATATATATATATATATATCCTATATATATATATATATATATATATTATATTGAGTCTTGTTGGGGGGGGGGGGGGGGAGAAGAGGCATATCCTATGTTTGATTTATGACAAGTTCATTGACTAGGGGCCCTATAAAATAGGCGTTGCGGACCGAATCACGGAATCCAGACATTAAACCGAAATTCAACAATATTCAAACATTTATTGAACTTAGTAAGAAATCAACTAAATCTATTCAACTTGTTAGAAAACCGCATTCATTTGCCCAAGTCAATCATAAGACATGAAACAAAATGCATCAGTGATTCGTATTTCCCATGAACTTTCTGAAACGGCACAGGAATGCCCCTGTCTATGTGCATGTGTGCATGTGTGCGGTGCGCGCGTATGTCTAATACACTTTGTGTAGCCGTTAGCGATGATGCTAATGATAACCTTCTTCTGGCTAGGGAAGGGAATGGCTTTCCCCAAAACCTTCGCAAGTAAATGTTAACTACAAAGTAGCCTATGCCTGCCTGGCAGAATTATACCGTGATCATTTGCATCACTCCAGTGGCCATTTGTTCTACAGCAACACCGCTTAACCAAATCAAAGGTCTCTTCCTGGTGCACGCTTGCATTTAAGGGTAACATACACCCCCAAATCTAAATGTCTTACATTTTTCCCAGACCTCACAAATGGTCACCCTGATAGGGTTTAAACATTGTTGTGGACATAGAACATCCAATTGTGCTGTTTTGCTATTAAAAAGGTGTACTTTTGAGAGCGAACAAACCTGCCAAAACCCCAAACGGTCAACGGGGAAATCTAAAACGGAGAAAGGAACTTGGGAATTAACGGAATCAGGCAAAACATTTGAAGGGGATTAAAGGGGTGCCAATGGGACTACAGGCATTGAACGTCTCCCTAGACTAAAAAACAAAGGCTGATGCTACTGCCTATGATTTTGAGGGAAACGCACTGTCCATTATTTGATTTGATCAGGGCAGAAGCATACACACAAAACTGCATTTAGTCAGGAACAATCCATGATTATTAGGGTGATAAATAAAAGGCAGTGAGCTCCATGAACAAAGAGCAAGCTCTACTGGGACAAAAAGACTACAAGCACCTTGTTTTTCCAGGCTGTACTCTCCAATCCAAGTACTAACCAGGTTACCCCCTCTGCTTCCGAGATCCGAGAGATCGGCGTAAGGCTAGTATGGCCGTTTGCGACAAATTCACTGGGAGGGATATATAAAGTCAACTGTCACTTGAAAGAAAGGGACACAGAAACATATCCACTTTGTGACACAATGAAGAAGCTCAACCCCATGCTTACATTTTCCAATATATAATATATATATATATATCATATATATATATATATATATATATTTATTAGAGTCTTGTTGTGGGGGGGGAAGAGACATATCCTATGTACTACTTTATGACAATTCATGACTAGGGCCTATAAAATACTTGCGTTGCGGACGAATCACGGAATCCAGGCCGAAATTCAACAATATTCAAACATTTATTGAAGGGAGTAAGAAATCAACTAAATCAATTCAACTTTGTTAGAAAACGCATTCATTTGCCCAAGTCAATCATAAGACATGAACAAAATGCATCAGTGATTCGTATTTCCATGAAACTTTCTGAAACGGCACAGGAATGCCCCTGTCTGTGTGCATGTGTGCGGCGGCCGGCTTAGCGTATGTCTATGTCTACACTTTGTGTAGCCGTTAGCGATGATGCTAATGATAACCTTCTTCTGGTAGGGAAGGAATGGCTTTCCCCAAAACCTTCGCAAGTAAATGTTAACTACAAAGTAGCCTATGCCTGCCTGGCAGAATTATACCGTGATCATTTGCATCACTCCAGTGGCCATTTGTTCTACAGCAACACCGCTTAACCAAACAAAGGTCTCTTCCTGGTGCACGCTTGCATTTAAGGGTAACTACACCCCAAAATCTAAATGTCTTACATTTTTCCCAGACCTCACAAATGGTCACCTGATAGGGTTTAAACATTGTTGTGGACATAGAACATCCAATTGTGCTGTTTTGCTATTAAAAAGGTTGTACTTTTGAGAGCGAAAACCTGCCAAAACAGGGACAAACGGTCAACGGGGAATCGGGGAAATCTAAACGGAGAAAAAGGGAACTTGGGAATTAACGGAATCAGGCAAAACATTGAAGGGGATTTTATAGTGCCCTAATGGACTACAGACATTGACTGTCTCCTAGACTAAAAACAAAAGGCTGCATGTACTGCCTATATTTTGAGGGAAACGCACTGTCCATTATTTGATTTGATCAGGGCAGGGCAGCACACACAAACTGCATTTAGTCCAATAACAATCCATGATATTATTAGGGTGATAAATAAAAGGCAGTTGCTCCATGACACAAGAGCACGCTCTACTGGGACAAAAAGCTTACAGCACCTGGTATTCCCAGGCGGTCTCCCATCCAAGTACTAACCAGGCCCGACCCTGCTTAGCTTCCGAGATCGGACGAGATCGGGCGTATTCAGGCTGGTATGGCCGTAAGCGAGGGGAACAACTCTTGGTACACTATATAAAGTCAATGTGTCACTCACTCTGAAAGGGACACAGAAACGTATCCACTTTGTGACACAAACTGAAGAAGCTCAACCCTTGCTTACATTTCCAATATATAAAATATATATATATATATATATATATATATATATATATATATTTGTAGTCTATGTTTCTGGTGGGGGGGGGGAAGAGGGCATATCCTATGTTGATTTATGACAAGTTCATTGACTAGGGCCCTATAAAATAGGCGTTGCGGACCGAATCACGGAATCCAGACATTAAACCGAAATTCAACAATATTCAAACATTTATTGAACTTAGTAAGAAATCAACTAAATCTATTCAACTTGTTAGAAAACATATTCATTTGCCCAAGTCAACCATAAGACATGAACAAAATGCATCAGTGATTCGTATTTCCATGAACTTTCTGAAAAGGCACAGGAATGCCCCTGTCTGTGTGCATGTGTGCGGTGCGCGCGTATGTCTACACTTTGTGTAGCCGTTAGCGATGATGCTAATGATAACCTTCTTCTGGTAGGGAAGGAATGGCTTTCCCCCCAAACCTTCGCAAGTAAATGTTAACTACAAAGTAGCCTATGCCTGCCTGGCAGAATTATACCGTGATCATTTGCATCACTCCAGTGGCCATTTGTTTATGTTCTACAGCAACACAGCTTAACCAAACAAAGGTCTCTTCCTGGTGCACGCTTGCATTTAAGGGTAACTACACCCCAAAATCTAAATGTCTTACATTTTTCCCAGACCTCACAAATGGTCACCTGATAGGGTTTTAAACATTGTTGTGGACATAGAACATCCAATTGTGCTGTTTTGCTATTAAAAGGTGTACTTTTGAGAGCGAAAAACCTGCCAAAAAAAAGGGACAAACGGTCAACGGGGAAATCTAAACGGAGAAAAGGGAAACTTGGGAATTAACGGAATCAGGCAAAACATTGAAGGGATTTTATAGTGCCCTAATGGACTACAGACATTGACTGTCTCCTAGACTAAAAACAAAGGCTGCATGTACTGCCTATATTTTGAGGGAAACGCACTGTCCATTATTTGATTGATCAGGGCAGGGCAGGGCAGGGCAGCACACACAAACTGCATTTAGTCCAATAACAATCATGATATTATTAGGGTGATAAATAAAAAGGCAGTTGCTCCATGACACAAGAGCACGCTCTACTGGGACAAAAAGCTTACAGCACCTGGTATTCCCAGGCGGTCTCCCATCCAAGTACTAACCAGCAGTGCGACCCTGCTTAGCTTCCGAGATCGCGACGAGATCGGGCGTATTCAGGCTGTATGGCCGTAAGCGAGGGAACAACTCTTGGTACAAACTATATAAAGTCAATGTGTCACTCACTCTGAAAGGGACACAGAAACGTATCCACGTTTGTGACACAGAAACTGAAGAAGCTCAACCCCTTGCTTACATTTCAGATAATATATATATATATATATATATATATATATATATATTATATATATTATATATATATATATATAATATTGTAGTATAATTGTATGGGGGGGGGGTGGAGGGGCATATCCTATGTTGATTTTCTATTATTTATTGATGACAAGTTCATTGACTAGGGCCCTATAAAA
>JAGTTL010000190.1:15000-37850 GCA_036851935.1 Coregonus suidteri | reverse complement strand
AGCAGCGAACATTTTGACTGGCTGAGCGGAGCTATGCTTCCGCGAGGAAGGGGAGACATCAGGCCAGTGGATGACACAATGCCCTCGTTTGTGGTGTCGGGACTGATCAGAGCTGAAGGTACAGAGGTGCCGTTCCCCTCACTGCTGCCATAGGCAAGCACCATGGCTTGAGCGATGCGAGCTTGCAACTGGAAGCCATGGGAGTGGTGCGGAGGAGGGGGTGAACGGGAGAGAACTTGGGAAGGTTGAACACAGACGGCTGCGCATTCTGGATGAGTTGTAGGGTTTTAATGGCACAGGCAGGGAGGCCAGCCACACGAGTTGCGTAGTCCAGACGGGAGATGACAAGTGCCTGATTAGGACCTGTGCCCGCTTCCTGTGAAGGCAGGGTCGTAACTCTCCGAATGTTGTAGAGCATGAACCTGCAGGGCGGTCACCACAGTGATGTTGGCGAGAACGACAGGGTGTTTGTCCAGGGTTCACGCCTAGGCTCTTCGCACCTCTGGGAGGGGACACAGCGTAGTTGTCAAAACCCGTGATGGCGAGATCATGGACGGTCAGTCCTCCCCGGGAGGAAGAGCACTCCGTCCTGCCAGGTTTTTCAGCCTTGAGTGGTGATCCGTTCATCATACTGAATATGTCTGCCAGACATGCGAGATGGGATTCCCCACCTGGTATCAGAAGGGGGAAAGGAAAGATTAGTTGTGTATCCGTCATCGTAGCTGATAGGAAGGCCATGTGGGATATGACGAGCGCAAGTACTTGGGTATGGGAGAAAGGAGAGGGCCTAGAACTGAGCCCTGGGGGACACCATGGTGAAGCACGTGTTGCGGAGACAGGCTTCTTGCTTCTCGCCAATACCACTTGTTAGGAGTGACGGTCGGTAGTACGCGATCCCAGGAGTGAGCCGCGCACGAGATGCCCAGCCTGATATGTTGAGAGTATGATCATGAATGGTTCACAGTTATCCAAAGGCCGACACAGACAAAAGGTCCATAGAAGGACGAGGAGGCAAGAGGATAATCAGAGTTCAGTCTTTAGTAGCGAGTGCGGAATAGCCTCCGTTACCACAAGAAGAAGATCAGTCTCAAGTTTTGAAATTGACCAGCAAAAGATAAAAGAAAAAACACTCCCCTGAACCTGATTGTTTGGATCAAGAGGGTCATTCTGTAACAGGAGAGTCACGCAAGAGAGAGTTGGCTTAAGGTACGGCAACGCTCAATAGTATTGGGAAAGGAAAAGAAATAAGGGCTAACTGGTCTGATAAAAAGTTTTTTTTTGTTGACATCAGGTTGGTATGCAGTGTATGCTTTTTTGAGAAGGGGTGTACCGCATCGCAAAAGAATTCTCAAATTCGAAGACGGAAAGAGTGACCCTAGGCCAAAAGCGGTCCAGAGGATGACAGATAATTGATCAGCAGCGAAGGTGAAGGTACGGAGGATTACGGTACACCCAGGAGATGGGCCTGGGAGAATGAGAAGGAGGGGGTGGGGTCAAGGCAGGAAGCGAGCAGGTTGTTGGGTTTGGTCTGGGTTGTGTTGGGATGGGATTGGGCGGGCCTGGCAAGATCACAAGTCCGTTCGAGGATCTTTTCTGGAAGCATAGAGGGGATAAAGAATCAAAAAAGCATAGGGTAGGGGCAAGTTTGAGCAGGACCAGCCGTGTCTTAGACTTAACAACCACGAGTATCGGATGTCGTCACCTTCTTTTCAAAGTGGTTGACGAAGTCATCACAGAGAGATAGTAGGGGGGGGGGGGGGGGGGGGGGGGGGGGGGGGGGGGGGGGGGGGGGGGGGGGGGGGGGGATCAGAGGAGGAAAATGTGTGGGTGTGGGGGGGTGGCAAGAGGAGAGCTTTCCTGGGTTAAGGAGGGCAGATGCTTTAGGAATTTTAAGAGTGGTAGAAAGGTGGCTTAGCAACAGAAACAGATGAAGAAAATGTAAGAGGAGGGAGAGAGAGGAGGGAGTGAAAAGATGCCAGTTCGGCAGGGAGTTTAGTTTCTTCACGTTCCGCTCCGGCTTTGCCCGGAGCTCTGTTCTGTGGCTGCGCAATGAGTCATCAAGCACGGAGCTGGGAGGGGAGGACCGAGCCGGCATAAGTGAGGATAGGGACACAGAGAGTCAAAGGATGCATAAAGGGAGGAGAGGAAGGTTGAGAGTAAGAATCAGGAGATTTGCGGGAGAAGATTGAGCAGATGGAAGAGATGATAGGTGGAAGAGTAGGTAGTGGGAAGAGAGAGCGAAGAGGTTGCGGCGGCGGACGGGGCGAGGCGCATTACCATCTGTGTAGGGGCAGAGTGATTAGTGTGGGAGGAGAGCGAAAGAGAAAAGTAAACAAAGTTAGTGGTCGAGTAGTGGTCGGAGAACTATGGAGGGGAGTTTTGCAGTGAGATTAAGTAGAAGAGGAGCACAGCATCTAGTGAGATGATGTCAAGCGTATTGCCTGCCTTGTGAGTCGGGGGTGGACGGTGGAGAGGGTGAGGTCAAAAGAGGAAGAGGAGTGGAAAGGAGGAGGCAGAGAAATGAGTCAATGTGGACATAGGGATGTTGAAATCCCCAAAAAATGTGAGGGGTGAGCCATCCTCAGGAAGGAATTATCAAACCTTTAAGCTCATTGATGAACTCTCCCAAAGGGAACCGGGGGGGGGGGGGGGGGGGGGGGGGGGGGGGGGGGGGGGGGGGAGGGGGAGGGGTAGATGACAAGGATATAAACTTAAATGGGGTAGTGACCCGTGGCCCGCAAAAGGGAATAAAAAAAATAGACAGAAAGGGGTTAAAGGGGGGAAAATTTAAATGTCCCTTGGGAGGGGATGAGGATTTCCCGTCCCCCACCCCCCTGAAAACCAAAAGCTCTCGGGGGAAAGCGAGAAAGGACATGTCAGACGAGGGGGAAAAGGCCCGTAGGAAATAAACAGTGTTTTTTCAGTGGTGTCCATGTTTCCGTCAGCGCCAGGAAATCGAGGGATGGAGGTTTTTGGGCCCCTGGGTGGGATGGTCAGCTTTTGGTTTGGCAGCAGAAAAGGCAAATGGGGAGGTTTTTTATCGCGGGGACTTTGGGAAAATTTGGGGGGAATTGAAGGATGTGGTGGCGCTAAAAAACAGGGGAAAATTTTTGAGGGAAACGTTTAAGCCTTTCCGAGATTTGAGGGCGGGGGTTTAGGGTTTAATTCCGGCCGGACAATGACCCAAGCATAAGGGTAAAATAACACTCGGTGGTTTTTTAAGGGGGAAAAATTTTAAAAGTCTTTGGGAAAGGCCCATTCCCAAACCCAAAACCTCAAACTAATTTAGAATCCCCCGGGGTTTTATTTTTTATTTTTCATTCACCTTTATTTAACCCTGGGAAAACCCGTTGGGAAAAGTTCTCATTTACAAAATTTGTCCCGTACGTTGATGAATGGGTCGACCAAGGTGCAGTGTGATATGCAAACATGTTTTTTTGACTTATAAACCAACGACAAAACAAGAAACGAAACGTGAAGTCCAAGGTACACAAACAACATACCTCCACAAAACAGATCCCACAACCCACTAGTGCCAATAGGCAGCTGCCTTGTTTGGGAACCACAACCGGCCAACATAGAAATAGCATACTAGATTCTACAACAAGAACTAACAACAAAGAATACACACACCCTGAATCAACATATAAGCGTCCCCTGAGTCAGGGCGTGACAGTACCCCCCCCCCCCCCCAAAGGTGCGGACTCCGACCGCACAGCATAAACATAAGAGGGTAGGGGCCGGGTGGGCTTTCCCGCCTCGGAGGCGGATCCGGCTCCGGGCGTGACAACCACCGATTCTCCGCCTCCCTGTTGCGCCCCTGGCTTGGTGCGAGGAGCAGGAACAGGCCGGGCCGGGCTGGCGAGGGCGCACCACTGGCTTGTGCGAGGGCAGGAACAGGCCGGGCCGGGCTGGCGACGCGCACCACTGGCTTGGTGCGAAGAACAGGAACAGGCCGGGCCGGGCTGGCGACGCGCACCACTGGCTTGGTGCGAAGAAAGGAACGGGCCGGCCGGGCGGCGACGCGCCCCACGGGTTTTGGTGCGAAGAACAGGAAGGCCGGGGACCGGGCTGGCGACGCGCCACCACTGGCTTGGTGCGAAGAACAGGAACGGCCGGCCCGGCTGGTGACGCGCACCACTGGCTTGGTGCGAGGGGACAGGAACAGGCCGGCCCGGGCTGGCGACGCGCACCACTGGCTTGGTGCGAGGGCAGGAACAGGCCGGCCGGGTGACGCCACCACTAGCTCGGTGCGAGGGGCAGGACCACGGGCCGGGCTGATGACCGCACCCTACCCTTGGTGCGAGGGGCAGGAACAGGCAGGACGGGTGGCGAGCGCACCACTGGCTTGGTGCGAGGGTCAGGAACAGACGGCCTGGCTGGCGACGCGCACCATAGCTTGGTGGAGGGCAGGAACAGGCCGGACCGGGCTGGCGACGCGCACCACTGGTTTGGGTGAGAGGGACAGGAACAGCCGGACCGGGCTGGCGACGCGCACCACTTGCTTGGTGGGGGAGCGGGAAACGGGCCGGACCGGACTAGCGACATGCACCACTTTCTTGTGCGAGGAGCGGGACTGGGTTCCTTTATTAACCCCCCTCCTTCTGCTGCCTAACCAGCTCCTCTCGCCGTGCCTCTACATTTTTTCTTCTCCCTTTTAGCCTCCTGTAGCCTCGTCATCCACCCTGTGTGCCCCCCCCCAAAATTTTTTTTTGGAAGGTAGATGGAGAGTTAGGGTAAAGGATGGGTAGAAGGAGACAAGCTTTTTTTATTTTTTTTCTTTTCGGAAAAGAAGGTAGATGGACCAGGGGTTAAAGGATGGGATAGGAGACTAGTTTTAACGGAAGGTACGCGCGCGTAGGGTTAAAGGAGGGTAGAAGGAGACTAGTTTTAATAGAAGGGTAGTGTTATGGAGACCAAAAAGGTTGAAAGGCAGTTTTCCAGGAGACTAGTGTCAACGTAACATAGCATGGAATTCCACTGTTTAAAGAGACGGGTTGAAGGAGACTAGCTTTAACGGAAGGTAGATGGGAGGATGTAGGGTTAATAGTGGTAGAGAGAAGGATTGACTTCAGATTTTACGGAAGGTATTTACATTCCCAGTAGGGTTAAAGTAGGGTTGACGGAGACTAGTATTTAACGGAAGTGACTTTTAAAATGTTAGGGTTAGGTCCAACCGGGTCAGGTTAGGCTAGACTAGTTTTCCAAGACTACGATGGAGCGTCTAAGGGTTATAGCGAGGGTGATAAGCGAGACTAGTTTTAACGGACGGTAGATGATGTAGGCCTTAACGGAGGTAGACGCATTTTTCAGTTCTGCCCACGGAAGGTAGATAGGAGAGAGGGTTTCCAGGGGCTTCGTTGAAGGCTCACTCCAGTACCTTGGCTTTGTTGTACGTAAGCCATTTTGGGACAACTTTTGCACGGAGGCTAGAAGTCATTGCTCTAGTTTTAAGACCCATTTCCGACCAAGCTTTAAGATGGAGATTGATGTATTGAGAGGGTGCTAGAAGGTAGCCAAGTGAATTTCTAACAGAAAGTAGATGGAGACCAGGGTGTGAAGTGCACCAGTACCTCCGGTAGACTAGCACCCCCGGAGGTTAGTAAGCTGAGAGTAGGGTACAAGGAACGGTTGGGAAGGAGATAGTATTTAACTTGCAAGCAAAACCCCTTTTTCCTCGGATTATAAGGATGGAGGTATGGAAGGAGACTTCAGTTTTGTTTAAACAGAAGGTAGATGGGAGCCCAGGGGGTAAAAGGAGAGTAAGATCTGAGTACCGATTTAACAAAAGCCAAACTGTCGGGAGACTAGCGGTTAAAGGGCGGGTGAAGGAGCACTAGTTTACAGCCTGGTAGCTGTTGCGGCACTTGCGGGTCACAGTAGGAGAAAGGAGACTCGTTTGTAACTGGATATAGATAATTTTTATTTTTTTTGTTGATAAGTTCTACCAGTCCAATGGTAGAATATACACCAAGAGACCTTTTTTTTAACTGCCTGGAGATTGATGTGCACCGCCTGTAGTGTTATGATAGCAGGGTGTTTAAGTCTCCTAGTTACCGGCCGTTAGATAGGAGTAGTGTAAAGTAGGGTTAGTAAGGGACTAGTTTTAACAGAAGTAGATCGAGGCCCAGGGTATAATTCTCGTTGGTCTCGCACAAAAGTCATACGAAATGCCAGTTGGTAGACACCGATCATAGAACACTGAGACGCTGCACTTGTCTGCAGGTTGTAAATGACCTATTTCTATGCTTCAACCCCTCTTTTTTCTCTTCCTTTGCTCCTCTCCCTTATTCTGCACTTGCCACCTCGATCACACTGACACTTCTTTTGGAGTAGAATGAGCCTATCAGAAGCTTCTAAGCCAAGTTCTGGCCTGGGTTTTGATCTTACCTGTCGGAAAGATATCAGTTTGTCTCTGTGAATGGTCTGTCCCCCCACAAATCAACTGTACATTTCGGTGTTCCTCAAGGTTCCCTTTTAGGACATATTGTTCACTATATATTTTAAACCCCTTGGGGATGTTATTCGAAAACATAATGTTAACTTTCACTGCTATGCGGATGACACACAGCTGTACATTTCAATGAACATGGTGAAGCCCCAAAATTGCCCTCGCTAGAAGCCTGTGTTCAGACATAAGGAAATGGATGGCTGAAAACTTTTTACTTTTAAAACTCGGACAAAACAGAGATTTGTTCTAGGTCCCAAAAACAAAGAGATCTTCTTTAAATCGACAATTCATCGATTTGTAAGTCGTCTCAAAAAAAACTGTGAAGCCTGGGCGTTACCTTGCCCGATCTCTTTTTTGACGAACATTCGACTTTTTAAAGGACAGCTTTTTTCCATCTACGTAACTTGAAAAAAATCAAAAATTTTCTTAAAAAAATATGCAGAAAAATTAATCCATGCTTTTTTAAATTCTGGTTGACTACTGCAAGCTCTTTTTTCCGGCTACCGGATAAACACTAAATAATTTCTTAGGCAATACGGCTGCTAAACCCTGACTAAACCAAAAATTTGATCAATTACTCCATTTAGTTCCTACCTGCTCCTGTTAAGGCAAGGGTGATTTAAAGGTTTTACGGGTTTAACCCTAAAAACCGTTACAGGGGTTGTCCTCCCTATCTTTCCGATTTGGTCCTCCCGTACACCAATCGTACGTACGTAAAAAGACGCAGGCCTCCAAATTTGTCCCAAAATTTCTAAGAAAACAGGGGGAGGCAGGGCTTTTCCTATAATCTCCTTTTTTGGAAAAGTCTGCCTACCCATGTGAGAGCCCAGACTGGTCTCCCTTTAAGTCTTTACTAAAGACTTATCCCCTTTCAGTGGTCATATTGGTGAGTCTGGCCCAGGAGTGGAAAGGGGTAAAGGGAAAAGGCTCTGGAGCAACAAACAGCCCTTGCTGTCTCTGCCGGGCCGTTCCCCTCTCCACGGGGGTTTCTCCTCAAACCCTGTTGCAGGGCTGAGTCCTGGTTTGCGGGTGTCTTTCATCCCGCCCTGGAGGGTGCGTCCTTTAGGGGTTTTTGGTTAATGACGTGATCTTCCTGTCTGGGTTGGCCCCCCCCCTTGTTTGTGCTGGGTGAGACCTTGTGTATACTGGGCCCTTTGTCTCAGGATTGTAATTGGGGGGTTTGAGGATATCCCTCTAGGGTGCGGGGGCTGTGTTTGGGCAGAGTGGGTGGGGTTTACCCTTCCGTTTGGCCTCCGGGGTTTTTCGGATGGGGCCCAGGGGTCTCCGGACCCCCTCCTGTCTCACCCCCCTTTTTATGCTGCAGTATTTTTTTGGGCGGGGGGCTGGGGTTAGTTGGGGTTATACCGGAGTACTTTTCCTGTCCCTTATCCATTCCTTGTGAATTTTAAGTATGCTCTCTCTAAATTTTTCGTCTCTCTTTCTCTTGGAAAATGAGCCCTAGGGGGATCGTCAGGGTACGGGCGGGTAACCTTGCTGTCCCCAGTCGCCTGGCCTTGCTGCTATTCCGTTTCAACTGTTCTGCCTGCGGTTTTCGAAACCCCCCACCCCCCAACCCGCTGTTTTTTAACTCTTTAAAGACGGCATGAAAACCAAATGAGAGACCCGAGCCCTAGGGCCTACGTCGGGCTACCGGGCCCGGGGGACTCCTTGCTTCCCCCGTCCGCCCGCCTTGTGCTATTCCCCGTTTCAATGTTCTGCCTCGGGTTTTGGAACCCTACCTGTCCCCGACCTGCTGTTTTCAACTCTTAAAGATCGGCTATGAAAAACCCCTAATTTATTCCTGATTATTATTTTACCAGCTTGTCACTTTGACATTTTTTTAACTCTTGGCATGGTTCTTTTAATCTTCCCCGGGACGCCAGAAGAGGATGGCCCCCTCATAGCCTGGGTTCCTCTCTAGGTTTCTTCCTAGGTTTTCGCCTTTCTAGGATTTTCCTAGCCCAAACCCGGGTTTCACCCGCATTACTAGCTGTTTGGGGTTTTTTGGGTGGGGGTTTTGTACAGCACTTCGAGATATTAGCGATGAAGAAGGGGCTTAAAATAAAAAGATTTATTGAGATTGATAAAAATATAAAAATAGCCCTTTAGGAAACCCCATCCAAAGCCTTTACAGCACGGCAAAATTTTTGTTAGGGGGGTCCCGGGACGAACCCCACCTTGGCGACAACGCTGCTTAACCCCCGGGCTACAGAATTTTCCAAGGGTTTAAAGGGCCCGTCCACTTTGTGTTTGGGAAACTTCGCCCCCCTGGAATTGGGGTACAGTGAATTAAAGTGAAAAAATCTGTCTGTAAAAAATTGTTTGGAAAATTACTTGTGTCTGCCAAAAGAAAAATTTCCCAACCGACTTTCCAAAAATTAAGTTTTTTAAAAAGAAATTTGGAGTGGTTTTAAAACAAATTTTAAACTCCCCAACCCAAGTGTATGTATTTTTTCCGACTTCAACTGTATATACTGGATCATGTGCCTTAGATTGCACACAGGTGGCTTTATTTAAAAATTTTGTGACTTCTGAAGGTAATTGTTGCATCGATCTTATTTTGGGGGTTCATAGCAAAGGGGGGGAATACTATGCCGACAACTTTCCGTTATTTTTTTTGTTGATTTTTTTTAAAAAGTAATTTTTTTCATTTCCCCCTTTACCAATTTTGCTATTTTGTGTAGTCCATTCATGAAATCCTAATGTAATGGATTTTTACATGGGGGGGCCAAATCCCACACGGTGCAATTTTTTTCCCCTTGTCCCCCCGAGACCCTGGCAATGAGGGAGTAAAATCGACGGGGCACTCGCCCAAGGGCCCTCATCTCCCCCCTCTCCCTCACCGGGGGCGCGGCTTCTTCGCGTGGGCAAAAAGGACGGGGGGCGGGCCGGCCGTCCCTTGATTCCACCCTTTTCAATGACATCAGGGTTTTAAGAACCGCTCCCCACTCCCCCCTTCGCATTCGAGCCCATTGCGGGGACCCCCGGGTCTTCACCAAGCGGGAAACTTTAAAAATTTTTGCCAAGGGGCGCCGCGGGGGTACTTTACTAGTTACTACCTGTATTTGGCATCTATAAAAGATACTTGTTACCCCTGTTTTTAATTTTAAATTTTTAAATGACGATGAGCTCCTAATGTTTTCCAGAATTAATTTTGCCCCCCTTGGCCCCCAAACTTTCGGGAAACCCAAAAAGGGACAGATAGACACACACCACATACCCCACAGTGTGAGAGCGGGGTAAAAAAAGAATAACGCAAAAACAAATGTTGTATTCATGGGTTTGCCCCTCCGTCCGGGGGTTAAAACCCTGCCTTGTTATAAGGGTTCTAAACCCCGGGCCCCCCGGGCCCCTTAGTGGTGTGTTTAAATGGAACTAATGGCTTTTTTTCCCCTAAATAACACTATAGGGGCCTGGAAATTTTGAGGGTTTGCAAAAGAAAGGCAAATTTTTATTAGGAAACAATTTTTCCCCTAAATTTATAAATGTCCTTCCCAAAGGGAGGGAAACGTTTTCTTTTAAGCTAACAAATAATAAAAATCCCCTTCCCCGGGGCTAATGTTAGCTATTTACTAAAATCGGGGGCCCTCCCTAAATCTTAGCTATCTGCTAGCTAACGTTAAAACTGCCCAAAAAGTCAATCTAATGACTTTCAAAATGAGGAAAATTTTGTTTCCTCAAATTAAATTTCCCTTTCATTTTGCAATGTCATTGTTTTTTAAACCCACTCTAATCCCACTTTTTTTATAAAATCATGTGTTCATTGAAAATGCGGGAATAAAAATCCCTGGGTCAGTCGAACATGCTTCTCAAATTAGGGGCTTGCTTGTTCCCTGAAAAATAACAACCCCCCTAAAAAAAACCTAGGACCCCTCATTTCGCAAAAATTTCACCCGCTTATTCATATATTTTGGGCTTGCTGGGTTTGTTGGCTGTGCTAGAAATAAAATTTAAAAATTTTTTTTTCAGTGCATTTTCCCCAAATTTTGAAATTACAAGACAAAAATACAACTTAGCTAGCTAAGCGTTCCCCCTAGGGCGTCTTTCTTGTTTTGTAAAGGTAAGGTAGCTGCGGGCAATGTCTTTCCCCAGAGATTTCCCCACACAAATGGGGCACTCCTTTGGGGATTTTGAATATGAAAAAACCCCTTTGACTGTGTTTATGGGGTCCCCACAAAATCCCATTGGTCCCTTTTAAAGTTTAAAATTTGTACCCAAAAAAGCCCCCATTTCGGGCCTAGATCAAAAAGGGAATCCCTTGTCAAGGAGGCCCAATTGTTTTTTTCCTTTTCTGTAGACCCCTTAGAAAAATCAAAATTCTTTTGCAATGTATTAAAAAATTGACAACCCCTTTCTATATTGCTCAATGACACTAAATTTCCCAATGCCCAAAAATAAAAGTTGATAAACCCAAAGAAAACCCGGGCCATAATGTAAAACCTGTGCATGAGGGGAAAACCCAAAACCCTTCCCGGGAAGAAAGCCTATGCTAATGTTTCGGCTAAAAAAGCTATTTCTCAAAAAACTTAAACCCAGATTATTTCTTTAAATAAAAACCTTTCTCATTATAAGCGTTAAATGCTCAGCATCCTTAAGCAAATTGGGGGGCCCGCCCGAGTTTTTTTAAAGTTTTATTTAGTGAATGGGCAAGCAAAGGGGGATGTTGATGAAAGGTCATAATTTAGGAAAGTGAAATTTGAGGGTTTTCTTTCGGCGTTTAGTTTGGGGGCTGGCTAGCTTTTTCGGTAGCTACTGGCTGGCTAGCTAGCTGAGAACCCAAGAGAGAGAAAAAACTTTTTCTACTGAACACATATCTTCTAAACAGTTAAAACAGGGGCCAAACCCCCCCAAACCTAGAAAATTTAAAACCCTGTTTTTATGGACAATGTTGAGGTGGTAGAACTGCCCAATACATTACATAAGGGGTCATATAACCTATTTTCCAAATTTTACATGTAAACATGCCCTTTGGGTCAGGCAGGGAGCCTAGAGGTTGGAAAAAGGGGCCATTTAAATGAAAGGTCGCTGGTTTGAAGAACCCCAAAACTAAAAATGGGGCCCCAAAGTGTCCCCTGACCAAAGGGAATTTCCCCCACATTTCAAATGCATTTATTTCCCTTATATTTTTTTTAAACTTTTGGGGAAATTTCCCTATACATTAAACCCGTCAAATGTTTTTTGGAAAAACAAAAACCCGCTCATTCCAGGGGTTTTTTTTTTTTTACTATTTTTTTCATTGGGAAAAATAGGGATGCCAACCCATGAAATAACCATATGAAAAACATGTGGTAACCCAAAAAAATGTTAACAAATCAAAAATATATTATAGATTTGAGATTCTTCAATAGCCACCCCTTTTTCCTTTATGCAACTTTGCCACTCTGGGGATTCTCTCAACCACTTATGAGTTGTCCCCCTTGGGGAAAGCATTTCAATTTAAAATTTTCGCCTTTTTTAAAAGCTAATTTGTGGGAAATTTTTTTTCCCTTCCCTTTAAAGTGTTTGAGCCAATCAGTTTTATAGCCCATTTTGGGTAAAAAAAACCAAGTTTAATTATGGCCAAAACAGCTCAAATAAGCAAAGACAGTCCCCTCTTACTTTAAGGGCAGTCAAAAAACGGAATCTTCCCAAAAAAATTTTTTCATTTTAGTCTTTCAGACGCTCTTTTTCCCGAGCACTTTTCAGGGGGCAAAATTTGGGTTTGTACCCTTTCTAAAGGGGACATCGACAGATTTTTTTTACTAATCGCTGGGGGTTGAACCAGCCCCACCTTTCGGTTACTGGCACCAAAAAACTCTTAACCACTAAGCTAAACCCGCCGCCCCAAGAACCTTTTAAAGTTTCTTCAAGTGCAGTCACAAAAAAACCCTTTATGCCTATGATGAAACGGCTGTCATTAAGGGCCGCCATAAAAGGAAGACCCAGAGTTACCTCTGCTGGGAGAGGGAAAAAATTTTTTTAGATTTACCAAACCTCAAAATTGGGATCCCAAAAAAATCTTCACAGTTCAAGTCCAGACGTCTCAACATCAAATTTTAGGGGCTGTGTTTAATTAGGTCTTCATGGGCAAATTTGCAAAAAAACCACTACTAAAAACACCAATAAAAGGAAGAGACCTGCCTTTGGGCAAAGTAACACGACCAATTGGGCATTGGGATTTTTGGTTCCAACCGACCGTGTCTTTTTTGAGACGCAGAGTAGGTGAATGGTGATCTCCGCTGTGTGGTTCCCACCGTAAAGCATGGGGGGGAGGTGTTTTTGGTGTGGGGGGGATTTGCTGGGGGACATGGCTGTATTTTTTTTGAATTCAGGCAAAACTTTAAACCCCCTGGGGTACCACAAAAAAAAAAAAATTCTACCGCGATTAAAACCATCCCATCAGGTTTTTTCTTAGTGGGATTTATTATTTTCCCTTTTAACAGGACAAAGACCCAAAACACCTCCCGGGTGTGTAGGGCTTTTTTTACCAAGAGGGGAGTGATGGGGTAAAAACATTTTTGATTACCTGGCCCCCACAATCACAATATTTGAGTCTTTTTGGTTTTGGGGGGGGGGGGGGGAAAATTTCCCATTTTGATTTTGAAAAAGTTCATTGACAGGGCCCCCATAAAAAAAAGGCGTTGCGGCCGAATAAAGGAATCCAACAAAAAAACCAAAATTTTAACAATTTTCAAACATTTTTTGAACTTAGAAAAGAAATAAAACTAAATTATTAAACTTTTTTTAGAAAAGCTTTCTTTTGGGCCCAATAACCTTTAAGACAAAACCCAAAAAATCCCATCAGTGTTTCTATTTCCTGAATTTTCTGAAAGGGCACGGGAAAACCCCCCTTCTGGGGTCCCGTGTGCGGTGCGGGGCGTATGCTAACTTTGTGTACCCTTAGGATGATGCTAATGTTTCCCCTTTCTTCTGGTGGGGAAGGAATGGTTTTCCCCCCCCAAAACCTTCGCAAGAAAATTTAACTACAAAGTACCCTATCCCGGGCCGGGCCCCGGAATTATACCGTGATCTTTTTGCATCACCCAGTTGCCTTTGTTTCCAGAAACCCCGTTTAACCCAAAAACAAAGGCTTTCCTGGGAAAGGGCTTGCTTTTAAAGGGGGGAAAACTACCCCCAAAAAATCTAAATGTCTTACTTTTTCCCCAAAGACCTCAAAAATGGTCCCCTAAAGGGGGTTTTAAAACTTTTTTGGGACATAGAACATCCAATTGGCTTTTTTTTTTGCTTTTAAAAAGGTTTTAAATTTTTGGGGAGCAAAAACCTCCCAAAAAAGGGGACAAAGGGTAAAACGGGGAAATCTAAAGGGAAAAAAGGGAATTTGGGAAAATTAACGGAATCAGGCAAAACTTTGAAGGGTTTGTATAGTCCCCTAAGGACTACAGACTTTAAATGTCTTCTAGACTAAAAACAAAGGCTGCATGTATGCCTATTTGGAGGGAAACGCACTGTCCATTATTGATTTGATTTGATCAGGGCAGGGCACCAACACAAACTGCATTTAGTCCAATAACAACCCAGGATATTAGTATGGTGATAAATAAAAACTCAGTTGCTCCATGACACAAGAGGCACGCTTTCAGTACTGGGACAAAAAGCTTACGGCACCTGGTATTCCCAGGCAAGTCCTCCCCATTCAAGTACTAACCAGCGCCCGACCCTGCGTAGCTCCGAGATCGGGGCGTAATTCCAGGCTGTATTGACATAAGCGAGAGAAACAACTCTTGTTACACTATCATATAAGTCAAGGTGTCACTCACTCTGAAAGGGACACAGAAACGTATCCACTTTGTGACACAAACTGAAGAAGCTCAACCCCTGCTTACATTTCCCAATATATATATATATAAGTGAGTCTTGTGTCGTGGGGGGGGAGAAGAGGGCATATTTCCTATGTCTGATTTATGAAAAGTTCATTGACTAGGCTCCTATAAAATAGGCGTTTGCGGACCGAAATCGACGTTAAATCCAGACATTGAAACGAAATTCAACAATATTCAAACCATTTATTGACCTTAGTAAGAAAATCAACTAAATCTATTCACTTGTTAGAAAACGCATTTCATGTTTGCCCAAAGTCAATGCATAATAACATGAACAAAGTGCATCAGTGATTCGTATTTTCCTGAACTTTCTGAAAACGGCACAGGAATGCCCCTGTCTGTGTGCATGTGTGCGGTGCGCGCGTATGTCTACACTTTGTGTAGCCGTTAGTGATGATGCTAATGATAACCTTCTTCTCGTAGGGAAGGAATGGGCTTTCCCCAAAACCTTCGCAAGTAAATGTTAACTACAAAGTAGCCTATGCCTGCCTGGCAGAATTATACCGTGGATCATTTGCATCACTCCAGTTGTACCATTGGGTTCTACAGCAACACCGCTTAACCAAACAAAGGTCTCTTCCTGGTGCATGCTTTGCATTTAAGGTAACTACACCCCAACATCTAAATGTCTTAACATTTTTCCCAGACCTCACAATGGTCACGCTGATAGGGTTTAAACATTGTTGTGGACATAGAACATCCAATTGTGCTGTTTTGCTATTAAAAAGGTGTACTGTTTTGAGAGCGAAAACCTGCCAAAACAGGGACAAACGGGTCAACAGGAAATCTAAACGGAGAAAAGGGAACTTGGGAATTACGGAATCAGGCGAAAACATTGAAGCGGATTGTATAGTGCCCTAATGGACTACAGACATTGACTGTCTCCTAGACTAATAAACAAAGGCTGCATGTACTGCCTATATTTTTAGGGAAACGCACTGTCCATTTATTTGATTTGGATTTGATGAGGGCAGGGCAAGCACACAAACTGCATTTTAGTCAATAACAATCCATGATATTATAGGGGGGGGGTTGGGGAATAAATAAAAGCATTTGCTCCATGACACAAGAGCACGCTCTACTGGGACAAAAAAGCTTACAAGCACCTGGTATTCCCATGCGGTCTCCCATCCAAGTATTACACCAGGCCCGACCCTGGCTAGCTTCGAGATCAGACGAGATCAGGGCTCGTATTTTATTTATTTTTTTATCAAAAAATTCAATTTTTTACAATATTTACAGTACAATATTACAAAGAACAATACAGAACGACACTATCCTAACATAGGCAGGTGTGAACAATTCACTCCCTATCAAATCAAAGAACGCACAGAAGCAACATAAAATACAAAAAACCACTAGTATACAAAAAAACCCAGAAATGACTAAGACATTTTCAAAAATTATAAGTGATTCCTCCACCATCCACCTTTGCATCCAACCCACACCCCTCAACAAAATGTTCATCAAATCTTCCATCCCATAATTAACAACATAATCCATGTGTTTACTAAACAGTGATATAAAATACCCCACACCTTCACTCACCCTTCCTGTCAAAAAAACCATAATTCCTCCTACACAAAAAATAGCATACCTCCCAAACTCAAAACAATATTCAACAAGAACACATTAACACCATCACATTTACCAGATCACTCCAAATACACACAAGTTCCTCCCACACATACTTTTTCAAGAAAATCACCCCCCCAGTTTTTACTTAAACATTTCGTAACTTTTACAAAAATATATTTTAAATTCCTCACATTCTATAAAACAAATGCATAAGCGTTTCTTTTTCTGGGAAACATCCACATATATCGCATTCCCCCTTTTTACTTCACAATTAATTTGATGTAACACCACCTTTTGTAAATATTCTATTGTGTCTTAACTTAAAATCATTAGTTTCATACTCCTTACTATTATATTTTACATTAAAATTTTCCCATATCTTTTTTTTCATCCAATTCTGGGAAGAAAAACTGTTTTCCAAAATTTTTCAGTCAGCCGGCCTCTATAACATTTTCCTACCATTAAGCTATACAATATTTTCACACTGGTATAGTAGTAATAAAATGTACTTTCTTCATCACTGCTTACAATGAACAAATTAGGAAATTACACACAGATTTTCTCTTTCAACCTCACTATTATATTAAATCCCACCCAGCGCTTGGTATGGCTCTTCTTTATCCTTGTCATACATATTATTCACTGTTCCCCTTTCCCACTCAAATTCATCCCATTAAAAACATCCTTGATAAATTCAAATAGCTTCTCATGTTAAAAACCCTGGAATTACCTCATAGGTATAATCTTTTTAATTGTCGTAGACCTGCACTCCTAAATACTTTATTATACAAAACTTGTTCTTTGTTTCTTGATTTTCTCATTCAGAAATATAGGTGATTCATAATCAGGTTCAATATGACGCACATTCATTAATATACATTAGGCAACAACTCTGCCCATGGCATTTAGCACCTCTTTATAAAAATCTGGTACCTTTTCAAACATTTTCCTTTTAAGCCCCATCAATAAACCATTATCTCCACATCCACCACTCTCCTCTAAGTAGACCTTAAAAGAAGTGTTTCCAGCCATATCTTCACTGTCATAACATCTATTTTCTTATACTGTTTTTATCCTAATAGCTTTCTTTTGACATCTAAATCTACAAGTTTTAAACTTCCATCCACATAGTCAGCTATCAATGTTTTCTGAGATATTCTAACACCTTTTACCATACCATTATCAAATTAGACACCCACCTTATTTAATTCATTTAGCACCCACTCAGGCATGTCCAGGACTCCCAAAACATACACAAATTTAGATAATACCAAAGCATTTGCAACAATTACTTTACCTTTTAACTTTAATTTTCTATTTTCCAGAAATTTAACGTTAGCTTGACTTTATTAAGGATCCCAGTCCAAGTTATATATTTTGCCTCTTTCTCTTTACACCAATGTTTTACTCCAGCACTTTAATAAAATCCCCTTGCTATCTTGAATGGAATCTCACACTTATTTGCATCGATATCCCCAAACAACAATATTTCAGTCTTCTCTATATTAACTTTAGCGCCCGATGGCCTTACCATATATATCTATGATTCTCATAATGCTTCCAATGCTTCCTATATCTTTCACAGTGCAAGTAGTGTCATCAGCGTACTGATGTACAACACTGATACCACCACCTGGGATTCCGACACCCTCCTTACCTCTTTATTACTATTTATTAATGTAGCTAACGGTCTGTAGACAAACACTGTACAACAGAGCTGACAAAGGACAGCCCTGCCTTACTGACCTCTCTACAGGAAAAGTATCTGTTAACACTCCGTTACATTTGAACACAACTTTTAGCCCCGCTGTACAACAGGTTGATCCAAGATACAAACTTTGGCCCAAAACCAAACCTCTCCATAGTCTGTAATAGGAAGCTATGCTCCACTCTATCAAAGGCTTTGTTAAAAATCCAAACTTTAATACTATACCGCCTCATTTTTCATTTGATTAAAAACATCTCTAATTGTACAAATTACATCTGCAACATCTCTTCCAGGTATACCGTAGGCTTGTGTTGATGCAATAATACTCCCAATCACCTTTTTCATCCTATTCGCTAACACTTAGTCAATATCTTATAATCCGAATTTAGAAGACTAATAGGCCTATAATTTTTTAACTTTAATCTACTGCCCCTATTTCTGAATAAAATCGTTAACATACCAGTGGGACATAGACTCAGGGATTTCCTTATTCTCTTCCATATATGAAAAACACCTTCCCTAAAATGGGTGCCAAAATATCTACAAAGACTTTATAGAACTCATTTGTTTAAACCATCCAAACCCGGACTTTTATTGCCTTGAGTGTTAACAATTGCTTCCTTGATTTCCATAATCGAAATCTCTTCATCACACATCATTCTATCTACCTGAGATACTTTGGCACTAATTGTATCCAACACTTTTTCAACACACACTTAGAATCCAGGCTCTGTCGCAAGCCGCCGCGACCGGGAGACTCATGGGCGGCGCACAATTGGCCCAGCGTCGTCTAGGGTAGGGGAGGGAATGGCCGGGCAGGGATGTAGCTCAGTTGATAGAGCATGGCGTTTTGCAACGCCAGGGTTGTGGTTCGATTCCAACGTGGGGCCGTATAAAAAAAATATGTAATCACTAACTGTAAGTCGCTCTTGGATAAGAGAGGCGTCCTGCTAAATGACTAAAATGTAAATCTACATCATTCTTTTTGTAAAGATTTCTGTTAAAAGGATTCAACTGTATCTAAGATCTCAACAAAATCGTTTACCTTTACACCTTTTTCATCTTCCAACTCTTACAATGTAACTCTTAGTTTGTTTTCTTTTTTTCAAAGCCCAAAAAAAAGGATGTACATTTCTCTCCCTCCAAAGCGTACTGTGCCCTACTCCTAACAATAGCACCCAAACATTTCTTTTTTTCATAACGACCCAGCTCTGCATGGATTTTCAAATAGTTCACAACATCATAGTCCGGATCAGTATCAGCCTTTTCAAGTTCATGCAACATCCTATTTCTAAGCATTGTTTCCTTCTGCTTATCTAACCGGTTGTGATTTCTAGCATACCTAATACTCCCCTGTTTTTTCCTTTTCCTTTCACTTCCTCCCACCATAAACACACATTCTCTTTTAACAGTACATTAGACATTTCATCATTAATACATTCAACAATTTCATTTCTATATCCTTCCTCCTTTAACAGACTGGCATTTAAACACCAGACACCTCCCCCTCTCTCCTCCACACCAACAAAACCCAATTGAAATGACATTACTGCGTGATCACTATATGCTGTAAAGTTATATGACATCTTCTTAACATGCTGCACCAATTCTTGTTTTGCTAGACATAAATCAATTCTGCTTTGTTTTAATTCCTTTAGCACCACCTGCCTTCTAGAAACACTCTTCTGTTTGGATTTTCAGCCCTCCATATATCTACTAGATTCTCCTCATTCATAAGTTTCCATAATGCATTTCTAGAAGAGTCATATCTGAATCTAGCACAACTAGAGGCATCCATTTCTACTACACCTCACATTAAAGTCTCCTATCAATATACAGTTTTTCTGAGCACAGTGTTTTTTAAGTTGTGAAACATTTCTCTCCTTTCAGATTCAATGTTTGAAGCATAAACATTGATTAAACGAAAAACTACATTTTGCACTTCAATTCAATTGCAATAAAGTCTGCCATCATTGTCTGCATATATTTGTTTTACATTTTGAACCACATCGTTTTTTATCAAAATAGCCACACCACATGTTTTATCACTTCCATGACTACAAAAAATTAACTCAGACCATTTACTCTTAATCTCCTGTATTTTGGAATCTGTCCAATTGGTCTCTTGAAAACACAACATGTCTGCCTTTAACAGACACTAAAACCTGCTCAAATTTGCTCATGTTTCTCAACTGTTACCATTTAGGGATGCGACTGTATCATTATTAATGTGTGCAGAGGTATAATCAGAGCAAAACAAGTCCTTTTCAAAACCTACTTTTTTCTTTTTTCCAAATCCCATCATCTCCCTAGTTTTCGACAATTACCTCTTATTTTTTGCAAAAAACTGATGATCCTCACTATCTATTTCATCCTCCGTCTCCTGATTTGGAGCGGCAGGGAAGCCTTTTGAAAAGTGCGCTTTAACAGTGCCAGTGACTTCAGTGGACCCAGCTCGCTCTTTGTGGAATTTTTACACACGCTTGAAACTGGCTCAGGCACCTGAGAAGCACCTTGCACCATCTCTACCTGTGTATGTATTTCACCCATCATGTGCTGCTGTTCCACCTTGTCAGCAGCAGAGACCAAAACTGCGTCTCGTGTTTTGCCAGAAGACATTACAGGCTCTTCAGGCATATCTGCCACTGTCTCTGAAGTCACACTCCCCATGTCACTCTCTTTTTCTCCCCTCCATAAACACACTCCCCTCCTCTTCCTCAGAAGTGAGGTCCATTGTTTGCAAAAGTAAGTGATCTTTTCCCTTCTTACAGCTACATCTAACTTTCGGTCTGTCACACATTTCACACACATTACCTATGTTCAAAACATTCTCTGGCATAATGCCCTTGTTCACTACATTTATGGCAAGTGAATTCTGGACATTCCTTAAGTATGTGCCCCGGCTGAATACATAGTCTACATACCTTCACTTGATTGTCATGGATTACACGAAAATATTCAATCCCTCGACAGTGTTAAATTTGGTAGAATATGGCAAGGATTGCACATTGTCTGTGAACTTCACCTTGCAAAAATCTCGTCCCGTCTACAATGTCTGTTCCTGGCCACATCCTCCTCTTGATTGGCGTGGTCGCCTTCACTTTCCAGCCTCTTAGTTTCTCATATATCTCTCCATCTGTAATGTATGCAGGCAAGTTCAAAAAGGGCACCACAAGCTCATCGTTCACTAGCTCTTTAGCCATGATTTGACAGTTCTTTATCTTTAGCCCGTCCATTAGTCTTTCTTTTCCCTTTACATGAGACATTGTTATTTCATACTTATTTCCGTCTCTCATTCTACATCCAAGTATTGTTCCACAAACTTCCCTTATTCCTCTCAGCAATTCCATCGTTGTTATTTTCCCTTCTCCAATTATTTCCACGTTCACCGTCAGTTCCTTCTCATACTTTCTTTTCTTCAATTCTTCATTTGAAATTCTGATTTCACTGTTGTCCTTTCTCGTCGTCGTTTGTATTCTTGATGTTGACGCCATGTTGTCCATCCGGTTATTTTAATCACTATCCCCCAAACAGCTCACGCCGATGGGGGATAATAACAAAAAAGTTTCAAAGAAAATCAACTACAATCACACACAAACTTTCAACGTTATAAAATCAAATAAACCTCCAAAAAACGATATCCTCTCTCAAGCACTCAGACACCTGCCGCTCATCCACTTCCTGAAATTACAAAAAGGGGCGTATTCAGGCTGGTATGGCCGTAAGCGAGGGAACAACTCTTGGTACACTATATAAAGTCAATGTGTCACTCACTCTGAAAGGGACACAGAAACGTATCCACTTTGTGACACAAACTGAAGAAGCTCAACCCCTGCTTACATTTCCAATATATATATATATATTTGAGTCTTGTTGGGGGGGGGGGGAAAGGGCATATCCTATGTTGATTATGACAAGTTCATTGACTAGGGCCCTATAAAATAGGCGTTGCGGACAGAATCACGGAATCCAGACATTAAAACCGAAATTCAACAATATTCAAACATTTATTGAACTTAGTAAGAAATCAACTAAATCTATTCAACTTGTTAGAAAACGCATTCATTTGCCCAAGTCAATCATAAGACATGAACAAAATGCATCAGTGATTCGTATTTCCATGAACTTTCTGAAACGGCACAGGAATGCCCCTGTCTGTGTGCATGTGTGCGGTGCGCGCGTATGTCTACACTTTGTGTAGCCGTTAGCGATGATGCTAATGATAACCTTCTTCTGGTAGGGGAGGAATGGCTTTCCCCCAAAACCTTCGCAAGTAAATGTTAACTACAAAGTAGCCTATGCCTGCATGGCAGAATTATACCGTGATCATTTGCATCACTCCAGTTGCCATTTGTTCTACAGCAACACTGCTTAACCAAACAAAAGTCTCTTCCTGGTGCATGCTTGCATTTAAGGGTAACTACACCCCAACATCTAAATGTCTTACATTTTTCCCAGACCTCACAAATGGTCACCTGATAGGGTTTAAACATTGTTGTGGACATAGAACATCCAATTGTGCTGTTTTGCTATTAAAAAGGTGTACTTTTGAGAGCGAAAACCTGCCAAAACAGGGACAAACGGTCAACGGGGAAATCTAAACGGAGAAAAGGGAACTTGGGAATTAACGGAATCAGGCAAAACATTGAAGGGATTGTATAGTGCCCTAATGGACTACAGACATTGACTGTCTCCTAGACTCAAAACAAAGGCTGCATGTACTGCCTATATTTTGAGGGAAACGCACTGTCCATTATTTGATTTGATTTGATCAGGGCAGGGCAGCACACAAACTGCATTTAGTCCAATAAACAATCCATGATATTATTAGGGTGATAAATAAAAAGCAGTTGCTCCATGACACAAGAGCACGCTCTACTGGGACAAAAAGCTTACAGCACCTGGTATTCCCAGGCAGTTCCCATCCAAGTACTAACCAGGCCCGACCCTGCTTAGCTTCCGAGATCTGACGAGATCGGGCGTATTCAGGCTGGTATGGCCGTAAGCGAGGGAACAACTCTTGGTACACTATATAAAGTCAATGTGTCACTCACTCTGAAAGGGACACAGAAATGTATCCACTTTGTGACACAAACTGAAGAAGCTCAACCCCTGCTTACATTTCCAATATATATATATATATATATTTGAGTCTTGTTGTGGGGGGGGTGAAGAGGGCATATCCTATGTTGATTTATGACAAGTTCATTGACTAGGGCCCTATAAAATAGGCGTTGCGGACCGAATCACGGAATCCAGACATTAAACCGAAATTCAACAATATTCAAACATT
>JAGTTL010000190.1:0-10000 GCA_036851935.1 Coregonus suidteri | reverse complement strand
GTTGGGGGGGGGGGAAGAGGGCATATCCTATGTTGATTTATGACAAGTTCATTGACTAGGGCCCTATAAAATAGGCGTTGCGGACCGAATCACGGAATCCAGACATTAAACCGAAATTCAACAATATTCAAACATTTATTGAACTTAGTAAGAAATCAACTAAATCTATTCAACTTGTTAGAAAACGCATTCATTTGCCCAAGTCAATCATAAGACATGAACAAAATGCATCAGTGATTCGTATTTCCATGAAACTTTCTGAAACGGCACAGGAATGCCCCTGTCTGTGTGCATGTGTGCGGTGCGCGCGTATGTCTACACTTTGTGTAGCCGTTAGCGATGATGCAAATGATAACCTTCTTCTGGTAGGGAAGGAATGGCTTTCCCCAAAACCTTCGCAAGTAAATGTTAACTACAAAGTAGCCTATGCCTGCATGGCAGAATTATACCGTGATCATTTGCATCACTCCAGTTGCCATTTGTTCTACAGCAACACCGCTTAACCAAACAAAGGTCTCTTCCTGGTGCATGCTTGCATTTAAGGGTAACTACACCCCAACATCTAAATGTCTTACATTTTTCCCAGACCTCACAAATGGTCACCTGATAGGGTTTAAACATTGTTGTGGACATAGAACATCCAATTGTGCTGTTTTGCTATTAAAAAGGTGTACTTTTGAGAGCGAAAACCTGCCAAAACAGGGACAAACGGTCAACGGGGAAATCTAAACGGAGAAAAGGGAACTTGGGAATTAACGGAATCAGGCAAAACATTGAAGGAATTGTATAGTGCCCTAATGGACTACAGACATTGACTGTCTCCTAGACTAAAAACAAAGGCTGCATGTACTGCCTATATTTTGAGGGAAACGCACTGTCCATTATTTGATTTGATTTGATCAGGGCAGGGCAGCACACAAACTGCATTTAGTCCAATAACAATCCATGATATTATTAGGGTGATAAATAAAAAGCAGTTGCTCCATGACACAAGAGCACCCTCTACTGGGACAAAAAGCTTACAGCACCTGGTATTCCCAGGCAGTCTCCCATCCAAGTACTAACCAGGCCCGACCCTGCTTAGCTTCCGAGATCGGACGAGATCGGGCGTATTCAGGCTGGTATGGCCGTAAGCGAGGGAACAACTCTTGGTACACTATATAAAGTCAATGTGTCACTCACTCTGAAAGGGACACAGAAACGTATCCACTTTGTGACACAAACTGAAGAAGCTCAACCCCTGCTTACATTTCCAATATATATATATATATATTTGAGTCTTGTTTGGGGGGGGGGAAGAGGGCATATCCTATGTTGATTTATGACAAGTTCATTGACTAGGGCCCTATAAAATAGGCGTTGCGGACCGAATCACGGAATCCAGACATTAAACCGAAATTCAACAATATTCAAACATTTATTGAACTTAGTAAGAAATCAACTAAATCTATTCAACTTGTTAGAAAACGCATTCATTTGCCCAAGTCAATCATAAGACATGAACAAAATGCATCAGTGATTCGTATTTCCATGAACTTTCTGAAACGGCACAGGAATGCCCCTGTCTGTGTGCATGTGTGCGGTGCGCGCGTATGTCTACACTTTGTGTAGCCGTTAGCGATGATGCTAATGATAACCTTCTTCTGGTAGGGAAGGAATGGCTTTCCCCCAAATCCTTCGCAAGTAAATGTTAACTACAAAGTAGCCTATGCCTGCCTGGCAGAATTATACCGTGATCATTTGCATCACTCCAGTTGCCATTTGTTCTACAGCAACACCGCTTAACCAAACAAAGGTCTCTTCCTGGTGCATGCTTGCATTTAAGGGTAACTACACCCCAACATCTAAATGTCTTACATTTTTCCCAGACCTCACAAATGGTCACCTGATAGGGTTTAAACATTGTTGTGGACATAGAACATCCAATTGTGCTGTTTTGCTATTAAAAAGGTGTACTTTTGAGAGCGAAAACCTGCCAAAACAGGGACAAACGGTCAACGGGGAAATCTAAACGGGAGAAAAGGGAACTTGGGAATTAACGGAATCAGGCAAAACATTGAAGGGATTGTATAGTGCCCTAATGGACTACAGACATTGACTGTCTCCTAGACTAAAAACAAAGGCTGCATGTACTGCCTATATTTTGAGGGAAACGCACTGTCCATTATTTGATTTGATTTGATCAGGGCAGGGCAGCACACAAACTGCATTTAGTCCAATAACAATCCATGATATTATTAGGGTGATAAATAAAAAGCAGTTGCTCCATGACACAAGAGCAAGCTCTACTGGGACAAAAAAACTCACAGCACCTGGTATTCCCAGGCTGTCTCCCATCCAAGTACTAACCAGGCCCGACCCTGCTTAGCTTCCGAGATCGGACGAGATCTGGCGTATTCAGGCTGGTATGGCCGTAAGCGAGGGAACAACTCTTGGTACACTATATAAAGTCAATGTGTCACTCACTCTGAAAGGGACACAGAAACGTATCCACTTTGTGACACAAACTGAAGAAGCTCAACCCCTGCTTACATTTCCAATATATATATATATATTTGAGTCTTGTTGGGGGGGGGGGAAGAGGGCATATCCTATGTTGATTTATGACAAGTTCATTGACTAGGGCCCTATAAAATAGGCGTTGCGGACCGAATCACGGAATCCAGACATTAAACCGAAATTCAACAATATTCAAACATTTATTGAACTTAGTAAGAAATCAACTAAATCTATTCAACTTGTTAGAAAAACGCATTCAGGGGGGAATTGGAGGGACGCCATGTGCGACTGACGTGTTTTCCGTTTGCTCCCGTGGTATTTTTAAAGTTTATGTGAATTTTGCAGCAAAACCGTATTTATTTTCATATATTATTTTGGTGATCCCTTCCCGTAAAAACCAAGACTACTTTACTTCCAAATATCAGCATGTCGACGAAACATAAGGCCAAAAGCATGACTTTGAGAAAACCCGGCCTACAAGACACACTCTCATCACCGCCCTCCCCTGAGCCTGACGACCCGGGGACTGACACTCTACCCGGGGCGGCTTGGCCTGGCGGCGCTGAAGTGAACATTCTCGAGGCCATCAAACTACTACGCTCTGAGATAGTTGAAATGAAAACGGAGGTGGTTGCTACGATTGAGGCCCGAATAAAGGAGGTTTCTGATACTTTAAAAGCAGATCTAACCATCCTGCGGAACGAGACGGTGCCGGCAATCGCATCACTCAAAACAACAATGGAGTCGCACACTACAACGATTGCAGCACTGGAGACCTTCGCTACAAATGTCTCCGACTTAACTACATCCCTGGAGGCTGACGTGAAACGCCTAGCTGCGGACTTGAAAAAGGTGAAGGAGAGCTGTGTAAGTTTGGAGGGATTCTCTCGCCGCAATAACCTGAGACTTGTATCAGTCCCAGAGTCAGCGGAAATGCCTCGCGCCACGGATTTCGTTTCTGGGCTGCTGAAGGATGTTCTAGCCTTGGATGAAAAGCCCCTGATTGATCGTGCCCACCGATCGCTGCGCCCAAAGCCCCGGGATGGGGAGAGGCCCCGTGACATAATTCTTCGAGTGCACTTTTTCCATGAGAAGATGGAGATTCTCCGACGAGCCCGCAATACCACTCTGAGCTTTCAAGGACAGAGCTTCTCCATCTACCAGGACTACTCCCCCACTGTTTCCAGGCAGCGCGCAGCTTTCGGACAGGCCAAACGACTACTTCGGGACCATCCAGGTGTGAAGTACGGACTGCGATTCCCGGCCCGTTTATGGCTATCTCATGATGGTAAAGACTACACATTTGAATCTCCGGATGAGGCTCTCTCTCACATTCAACGTCACATCAAGAAGTCTTGAACTTGCTCATAGTTCAGCAACTGTTGCTAGCGAACTGTGGATAGTAAGTAACCCACCTGTGGTACAACTATGTTTAGCTACAACATGCTAATTTTGTATAGTTGGGGGGTTGGCGTACCCATTCAGGCTTATTTGATGTGATCTAATGTTTTGATCATCTAGTGTGCTTGCCTTACAAGCATTCAGTCATTTTAATCTCATTGTATTGCGGTTTTACTATACTCCTGTGTTTTCTAGGCTGTCTTGCTCACCTATTCAGTTTGTTTACATAGTGTCTCAGTGACTCAAAATATTCTTGGTTATTTGCTTACTGCATCGGTTTGCATTGACCCAGTAAACAGTAAATGCTTCCCGAGGCGACACGTTTTTTTGGGGTCTTCACTTAAATTTTAAGGCTCAGAGCGTCATTTATGCCCAGCAAGCGTTAAACGTTGCGCACACGTAGTTTTTTGGTCTTGGTTGTAAGCTGTCTCAGCATTCAACTAGACAACTATTATAATAATAATAATTATTATCATTTTTGATTTGTACTTACTACGATTTCCTTACTTCAAATTAGGTTTTCGGCTGAGAGCCGTTACACATTCTATTTATTTTCTTTATTTTCCCTCTCAAATGCCTGTTATAAGACTGGGAATATAATTATATACATCTACAAGTGGTGCTTTTGTAATTTCGTCTGCACAAGGGATTCACCTTAATCTCTTTTATTTAAAAAATGATTATCTCTTTTTGCTGTTTGATCCACTAACAAAACACGACTTTAAAGAGCGGGACTGTGGGTTTAGGTTTAAGACCGCACTCTCACAGACATACTGTGCGAAGAGAACATGCTCTATTTAGGCTTGTACCTCGTTTGGGGAGGTACTGTCTGGGATGGGGGGAGGGGGGTGGGGGGGAGGGGTTGAATTGTTCAGTTCTAATGTTGTCATTCTGTCTTTTTTTTTTTTTTTCGGTACTTTTTCTCAACATCTACCACCGTACATTATTACTCTGAGACAAGTTATTCTGGGGTTTTCTGGGCGCTCATTGCTTTTCCATTCTATGCTCTAATGACGGGGTTGTATAACGGGAATGCCCAGAGGGGCCGAAACAATGCGATCAAATACATTTCGTGGAACACCAAAGGGGTTAATAACCCAGTGAAACGTAAGAGGGTGTTGACACACTTAAAGGGTCTGAATGCAAATGTTGCATTTCTACAAGAGACTCACTTGAGGACTGGTGAGCACTTTAGGATGCGTAGGGACTGGGTTGGTCAAGTGTTCCACTCTAACTTTCATAGTAAATCAAGAGGGGCTGCCATTTTGGTTGATAAAGTCACTCCCTTTGTAGCTTCTGAGGTTATCGCTGATCCTAAGGGACGATACGTCATAGTAACCGGTAAACTGTTTTCTACCCCTCTTGTTTTGGCTAGTGTTTATGCTCCCAATTGGGATGACACAAGTTTCATTTCTTCCTTTTTGTCTGCTATACCCAATTTAGATTCTCATTTATTGATTTTAGGGGGGGGATTTCAACTGCAAAATGTCCCCAGTTCTTGACAAGTCCTCACGAACAACTACAGGCCCATCTAAATGTGCCCTACTTATTCAAGCCTTTCTTCAGAAATATGCCATGTTTGAGGCCTGGCGTTTCCTACATCCTACAGATAGACAGTATTCCTTTTATTCTCATGTTCATCAAACATACTCCCGGATTGATTACTTCTTTTTGGACAAAAAAACTTTTGCCTAACCTTCGGCAGTGTACTTACAAGAGTATTGTTATTTCGGACCATTCACCATTAGTGCTTGAACTAGAGTTTCCCCAGCGACCTCCTATGTGTTATCAATGGCGTCTTAACCCCATTTTACTCTCAGATAAGGAGTTTGTCAATTTCATTTCTTCTGAAATCACCTTATTCCTAGAAACTAATTCAACACCAGGTATGTCCTGCTCTACCATATGGGAGTCTCTCAAAGCATACCTACGTGGCCAAATTATTTCTTATACAGCCAACCAAAACAGAGTTCGCTCTCAGCGACTTCGGGACCTGAGCGAATCCATAGCCACATTGGATGAGAAGTATGCCACGGTTCCTTCCTCTGATCTGCATAAAGAGCGCCAACTACTCCAATCTGAATTTGATGAGCTTTCTACCAGGCAAGCTGAACAGCTACTCTTGCGAGCTCGGTACAGAGTGTATGAACAAGGCGACAAGGCCAGTAAACTCCTTGCACATCAGATCCGTAAATCTGAGGCCTCACGTTTAATCCCACAAATAAGGACCCCGTCTGGTGCCACCACAGTTATACATAAAGAGATCAATGATCAATTCAAACAATTTTATTCTGCGCTATACACCTCTGAATCCCCTCAAGACCCTTTGCTGATTGATTCCTTCTTTAATGGCCTGAATATGCCTTCAATTGATACAGACACCCATGACTATCTAGAAGAAGAATTTACACCTGAGGAGATTGCAACAGCAGTGTCCGCAATGAAAAGAGGTAAATCACCGGGTCCGGATGGTTTTCCAACCGAATTTTACAGGACGTTTTTCTGGTCTGCTTTGCCCATTCTTGTCTCGACTATCTGCAGAGTGCCTTAATACCTCAAAGCTACCGCCTAGTCTTTATCAAGCTTCAATTTAATTACTATTAAAAAAAAACAAAGACCCTCTGGAATGTGGATCCTTTCGCCCAATCTCGCTTTTAAACTGTGATTACAAAATCCTAGCCAAGCTTTTAGCCATCCGTATGGAAGGCTCGCTGCATCAAGTAATACACTCTGACCAGACTGGCTTTGTGAGAAATAGGCATTTGTTTTTCAATATTAGGCGCCTTATGAATATACTGTACTCCCCTGCGTCGGAGGACCCAGAGGTGGTGGTCTCACTTGATGCAGAAAAAGCGTTTGACCGCGTTGAGTGGGATTACCTAACAGCCACCCTTTATAGATTTGGCTTTGGCCCCAAATTCATTGCGTGGATAAAGATTCTTTATTTTTCCCCCATGGCTTCGGTACGGACTAACAACTTTGTCCTCTGACTATTTTCCCTTGCACCGCGGATCCAGACAGGGCTGTCCACTCTCTCCCCTTGTTGTTTGCTTTGGCAATCGAACCTCTCGCCATTGCATTACGCTCTAATGATGCCATTCAAGGAATAATCCGGACGGGCTCAGAGCAGAAAGTCTCGCTATATGCGGATGACCTCCTTTTGTTTGTCTCTAACCCTGATACCTCATTGCCACGCGCCTTATCTGTTCTTAAAAGGTTTGGATCAATCTCAGGGTACAAGCTGAATCTAGGCAAGAGTGAGCTTTTTCCTGTAAACAAGGCTGCTTAAAGTGCTCTTTTACAAGCTCTCAGTTTAGGATTGTCCGGGATCAATTCACCTACTTGGGAGTTAAAGTGACAAGGAAATATTCAAATCTGTTTCAGGAAAACTTGGTTGCTCTAGCAGACAGTTTGAAACAATCTTTTGCTTTTTGG
Organism: Coregonus suidteri; assembly: GCA_036851935.1. Classification (NCBI taxonomy): domain Eukaryota; kingdom Metazoa; phylum Chordata; class Actinopteri; order Salmoniformes; family Salmonidae; genus Coregonus; species Coregonus suidteri. Next base: position 2,665 of record JAGTTL010000190.1, on the reverse strand, counting down.
AATGCGCTACCTCTTTCTCTTATCGGAAGGATTAATGTCATTAAAATGAGTGTGTTGCCCAAATTTCTATATTTATTTCAATGTCTACCCATTTTTATTCCAAAATCTTTTTTTATTTCACTGGATCAAACATTCATGCATTTTATTTGGGATGGCAAGGTACCACGAATTGGTAAAAAACATTTACAGAAGCCTAAGTCATTGGGGGGTTTAGCTCTACCAAATTTTCAGACATACTATTGGGCGGCAAATTTCAGAGCCCTTCTGTACTGGCTGCAGACTGATACTACTGGCCCTAGACCAATCTGGGTCCAGATGGAGTCTGAATCGTGTAAACCTGCTGCACTTTCTTCTGTGTTGTGCTCGTCTCTCCCAGTGTCCCTAGGCAAAAGGTGTGTCAACCCAATTGTAAAGCAGTCTCTTAAAATTTGGAATCAGTTCCGCTTAGCCTTTGGCCTCCGAGGCTTTTCTCTATCAGGCCCAATCAACCAGAACATTTTATTTCCTCCATCTTTGAATGATGGGGCTTTTGACATCTGGCACCCACTAGGCCTCTCCTCACTAGCCCAATTATTCTTTGATGATACATTTGCCTCTTTTGCTCAGCTACAGGAAAGGTTCAACCTCCCCCAATCCCACTTTTTCCGCTATCTCCAGACTAGGAACTTTGTCAGAGCTAACACACCTGAATTTCCCCATAGGCCTGTGAATACAGCTATAGAGAGCATCCTGGAGCTGAACAAGCTTCCTAGGGGCGCAATTTCAGATGTATATGCAATCATTCATGACTTACAGAACCCTTCTTTGGTGCCTTTAAAGACTCGATGGGAAAAGGATTTGGGGGAGGAACTTGGGGAAGACACCTGGGAATCTGTGCTGCGCAGGGTGCATTCGTCCTCTTTTAGCACTAGACACAGCCTCATTCAATTCAAGGTGGTTCACCGTATCCACTGGTCTGGGGCCAGACTTGGAAGAATATTCTCTGATTTTGATCCTACCTGTGTCAGATGTAAAATTGAACCGGCCACACTGTTGCATATGTTCTGGGGCTGTCATAAACTGTCAGGTTTCTGGGAATTAATATTTAAATGTTTCTCTGATATATATAAAACTGTTATAGATCCCTCTCCCCCTTACAGCCCTTTTTGGAGTACTGCCCATAAGCACCCCCCTGTCAAGAATCCAGTCGGACACTGTTGCTTATACAACTCTTTTAGCTAGACGGCTAATACTACAGAACTGGAAGATGGCAGCTCCCCCATCTTATAAATATTGGGTGAGAGACGTGTTGTGCTCTCTGAAACTAGAAAAAATTAAATTCAATTCACGTGGGAACCCCAAACTGTTTAATGAGGCTTGGGCTCCATTCCGGTCTTACTTTAAACAGTCCATCCTCTGATAGCATTCCTATTAAAACCAAAATAAGTCTGTATTTGACCCCCCTGTGACTTAGGGGTTGGATGAGCATTTCTCTGTGTTTTTTTTTCTGGGGTGGGGGTGGGGGGCATTAAGGTTGATGTGCTTATTGATTGTGACCTGCGGATGCCTTGTTCATCTCGCCCGAGCAGAGACTAAGGTGTGAGCTTGTTTTTCCCAGTTATTTTTATTTTTTTAATTCTGTTCACGCCTACATAAAATTATCAATATTCATTTTTTATTTTAAAGCATTGTAACTTTTTATTTTTGGTCCAGTGGATGATTGGTCTGTGGCCTTGACTGTCTGTGAGTAGTTGCATTTCTCCACCCCATCCCTTAACTGTTTGCAGGAACAATGGTGAGGTGTTTGCTCTGTATACTATAGATTGCCCTTTAACCTTTTGTAGCCTTCTGCCTGGTGTGTTTAACTTGTCTAAAGTATGGTATCTTTAAAGTTATTTTTTTATATTTTTTTAATTTATTTTTTTATATGTATTATTTGTATTTTTGTCTAGTTGAGTATATTATTTATATTGCTTTGTCTTGTCTGTGTGTGTGTAAAACTTAATAAACAGAGTTCTCAAAAAAGAAAACGCATTCATTTGCCCAAGTCAATCATAAGACATGAACAAAATGCATCAGTGATTCGTATTTCCATGAACTTTCTGAAACGGCACAGGAATGCCCCTGTCTGTGTGCATGTGTGCGGTGCGCGCGTATGTCTACACTTTGTGTAGCCGTTAGCGATGATGCTAATGATAACCTTCTTCTGGTAGGGAAGGAATGGCTTTCCCCAAATCCTTCGCAAGTAAATGTTAACTACAAAGTAGCCTATGCCTGCCTGGCAGAATTATACCGTGATCATTTGCATCACTCCAGTTGCCATTTGTTCTACAGCAACACCGCTTAACCAAACAAAGGTCTCTTCCTGGTGCATGCTTGCATTTAAGGGTAACTACACCCCAACATCTAAATGTCTTACATTTTTCCCAGACCTCACAAATGGTCACCTGATAGGGTTTAAACATTGTTGTGGACATAGAACATCCAATTGTGCTGTTTTGCTATTAAAAAGGTGTACTTTTGAGAGCGAAAACCTGCCAAAACAGGGACAAACGGTCAACGGGGAAATCTAAACGGAGAAAAGGGAACTTGGGAATTAACGGAATCAGGCAAAACATTGAAAGGATTGTATAGTGCCCTAATGGACTACAGACATTGACTGTCTCCTAGACTAAAAACAAAGGCT
>JAGTTL010000189.1:47500-83676 GCA_036851935.1 Coregonus suidteri | reverse complement strand
ACAGGGAAATGGTTCCAATGGTTTTTCCACCATTCATTTTTCTCATAGGGAATTTTAGAAACACTTCAAATAAGGACTGTGTTTCGTGTCGGCTTACGCTGGCGTGAAGTTTTGATAACCGTGTACAGTGCATTTGGAAATATTCAGACCCCTTGACATTTTCCACATTTTGTAACAACGTTATAGCCTTATTCTAAAATTGATTAAATATTTTTTCCCCTCATCAATCTACACACAATACCCCATGACAATGCGAAAACAGGTTTTTAGAATTTTTTGCAAATTTATAAAAAACTATACACTGAAATAACATTTACATAAGTATTCAGACCCTTTACTCAGTACTTTGTTGAAGCACCTTTGGCAGCGATTACAGCCTCGAGTCTTCTTGGGTATGACGCTACAAGCTTGGCACAGCTGTATTTGGGGAGTTTCTCCCATTCTTCTCTGCAGATCCTCTCAAGCTCTGTCAGGTTGGATGGGGAGCGTCGCTGCACAGCTATTTTCAGGTATCTGCATAGATGTTCGATTGGGTTTAAGTCCGGGCTCTGGCTGGGCCACTCAAGGACATTCAGAGACTTGTCCCGAAGCCACTCCTGCGTTGTCTTGGCTGTATGCTTAGGGTCGTTGTCCTGTTGGAAGGTGAACCTTCACCCCAGTCTGAGGTTATGAGCGCTCTGGAGCAGGTTTTCATCAAGGATCTCTCTGTACTTTGCTCTGTTCATCTTTCCCTCGATCCTGACTAGTCTCCCAGTCCCTGCTGCTGAAAAACATCCCCACAGCATGATGCTGTCACCACCATGCTTCACCATAGAGATGGTGCCAGGTTTCCTTCAGACGTGACGCTTGGCATTCAGGCCAAAGAGTTCAATCTTGGTTTCATCAGACCAGAGAATCTTGTTTCTCATGGTCTAAGAGTCATTTAGGTGCCTTTTGGCAAACTCCAAGCGAGCTGTCATGTGCCTTTTACTGAGGAGTGGCTTCCGTCTGGCCACTCTACCATAAAGGCCTGATTGGTGGAGTGCTGCAGAGATGGTTGTCCTTCTGGAAGGTTCTCCAATCTCCATAGAGGAACTATGTAGAAAAAACATTGTAAAGTGGTTATCCCACTGGCTATAAGGTGAATGCACCAATTTGTAAGTCGCTCTGGATAAGAGCGTCTGCTAAATGACGTAAATGTAAATGTAAATGTAGGTCTGTCAGAGTGACCATCGGGTTCTTGGTCACCTCCCTAACCAAGGCCCTTCTCCCCCGATTGCTCAGTTTGGCCGGGCGGCCTGCTCTAGGAAGAGTCTTGGGGGTTCCAAATGTCTTCCATTTAAGAATGATGGAGGCCACTGTGTTCTTGGGGACCTTCAATGCTGCAGACATTTTTTGGTACCCTTCCCCCGATCTGTGCCTCGACACAATCCTGTCTCAGAGCTCTACGGACAATTCCTTCGCCCTCATGGCTTGGTTTTTGCTCTGACATGCACTGTCAGCTGTGGGACCTTATATAGACAGGTGTGTGCCTTTCCAAATCATGTCCAATCAATTTAATTTACCACAGGTGGACTCCAATCAAGTTGTAGAAACATCTCAAGGATGATCAATGGAAACAGGATGCACCTGAGCTCAATTTCAAGTCTCATAGCAAAGGGTCTGAATACTTACGTAAATAAGGTATTTCAGTTTTTTATTTTTAATAAATTAGCAAAAATGTCTAAACCTGTTTTCACTTTGTCATTATGGGGTATTGCGTGTAGATTGGGGATATTTATTTAATTTTAGAATAAGGCTGTAACAAAATGTGGAAAAAGTCAAGGGGGTCTGAATACTTTCCGAATGCAGTGTGTGTATGTATATGTATGTGTGTGTGTGTGTGTGTGTATATATATATATATACAGTGGGGTAAAAAAGTATTTAGTCAGCCACCAATTGTGCAAGTTCTCCCACTTAAAAAGATGAGAGAGGCCTGTAATTTTCATCATAGGTACACGTCAACTATGACAGACAAATTGAGAAAAAAAAATCCAGAAAATCACATTGTAGGATTTTTAATGAATTTATTTGCTAATTATGGTGGAAAATAAGTATTTGGTCACCTACAAACAAGCAAGATTTCTGGCTCTCACAGACCTGTAACTTCTTCTTTAAGAGGCTACTCTGTCCTCCACTCGTTACCTGTATTAATGGCACCTGTTTGAACTTGTTATCAGTATAAACGACACCTGTCCACAACCTCAAACAGTCACACTCCAAACTCCACTATGGCCAAGACCAAAGAGCTGTCAAAGGACACCAGAAACAAAATTGTAGACCTGCACCAGGCTGGGAAGACTGAATCTGCAATAGGTAAGCAGCTTGGTTTGAAGAAATCAACTGTGGGAGCAATTATTAGGAAATGGAAGACATACAAGACCACTGATAATCTCCCTCGATCTGGGGCTCCACGCAAGATCTCACCCCGTGGTGTCAAAATGATCACAAGAACGGTGAGCAAAAATCCCAGAACCACACGGGGGGACCTAGTGAATGACCTGCAGAGAGCTGGGACCAAAGTAACAAAGCCTACCATCAGTAACACACTACGCCGCCAGGGACTCAAATCCTGCAGTGTCCCCCTGCTTAAGCCAGTACATGTCCAGGCTCGTCTGAAGTTTGCTAGAGTGCATTTGGATGATCCAGAAGAGGATTGGGAGAATGTCATATGGTCAGATGAAACCAAAATATAACTTTTTGGTAAAAACTCAACTCGTCGTGTTTGGAGGACAAAGAATGCTGAGTTGCATCCAAAGAACACCATACCTACTGTGAAGCATGGGGGTGGAAACATCATGCTTTGGGGCTGTTTTTCTGCAAAGGGACCAGGACGACTGATCCGTGTAAAGGAAAGAATGAATGGGGCCATGTATCGTGAGATTTTGAGTGAAAATCTCCTTCCATCAGCAAGGGCATTGAAGATGAAACGTGGCTGGGTCTTTCAGCATGACAATGATCCCAAACACACCACCCGGGCAACGAAGGAGTGGCTTCGTAAGAAGCATTTCAAGGACCTGGAGTGGCCTAGCCAGTCTCCAGATCTCAACCCCATAGAAAATCTTTGGAGGGAGTTGAAAGTCTGTGTTGCCCAGCGACAGCCCCAAAACATCACTGCTCTAGAGGAGATCTGCATGGAGGAATGGGCCAAAATACCAGCAACAGTGTGTGAAGACCTTGTGAAGACTTACAGAAAACGTTTGACCTGTGTCATTGCCAACAAAGAGTATATAACAAAGTATTGAGACATTTTTGTTATTGACCAAATACTTATTTTCCACCATAACTTGCAAATAAATTCATTACAAATCCTACAATGTGATTTTCTGGATTTTTTTTTCTCATTTTGTCTGTCATAGTTGACGTGTACCAATGATGAAAATTACAGGCCTCTCTCATCTTTTTAAGTGGGAGAACTTGCACAATTGGTGGCTGACTAAATACTTTTTTTCCCCACTGTATATAACCAGTCAAAAGTTTGGACACACCTACTTATTCCAGGGTTTTTCTTTATTTTTTCTATTTTCTACATTGTAGAATAATAGTGAAGACATCAAAACTATGAAATAACACATATGGAATCATGTTGTAACCAGAAAAGTGTTAAACAAATCAAAATATATTTTAGATTTGAGATGCTTGAAAGTACCACCCTTTGCCTTGATGACAGCTTTGCACACTCTTGGCATTCTCTCAACCAGCTTCATGAGGTAGTCACCTGGAATGCATTTCAATGAACAGGTGTGCCTTGTTAAAAGTTAATTTGTGGAATTTATTTCCTTCTTAATATTTAGATTTGTTTAACACTTTTTGGGTTACTACATGATTCCATATGTGTTATTTCATAGTTTTGATGTCTTCACTATTATTCTACGATGTAGAAAATAGTAAAAATAAAGAAAAACCCTTGAATGAGTAGGTGTGTCCAAACGTTTGACCGGTAGTGGATCTATCTAATCTATCGATCTATCTAATCGGTGGTAACCCTGTGCCTGCCAGGCTGTGTACTGGTAGTGGATCTATCTAATCGGTGGTAACCCTGTGCCTGCCAGGCTGTGTACTGGTAGTGGATCTATCTAATCGGTGGTAACCCTGTGCCTGCCAGGCTGTGTACTGGTAGTGGATCTATCTAATCGGTGGTAACCCTGTGCCTGCCAGGCTGTGTACTGTGTGGAGAAGCTGGGGATCCCCCTGGAGAAGGTGAACCCTAACGGAGGAGCCATCGCTCTGGGTCACCCTCTGGGCTGCACAGGGGCCCGCCAGGTTGTCACCCTGCTTAACGAACTCAAACGCAGGGGCAGGAGGTAAGGCTATGTGTCTAGTCTTATCGTATTTCCTCTTGTCCTATAGCTATCCTTGCTTATCATAACCCATGTTGTGTTCCCCAGGGCCTATGGTGTGGTGTCCATGTGCATCGGAACAGGGATGGGAGCTGCAGCAGTGTTTGAGTACCCTGGACCTTAGAGGGAGCTGATCAATAATAATATTGATGAAGGGCTGAAACGGCTGCAACATAATCAGCTGTTGATTAGCCATTGAGGTGTTCCTGCCCTCACTATTGAGTATTAACAGTTTCATTTATGATTAATCAGAGTGCATGGATGAGAACTGACTGATTAATCATTCTGTAGATTACTGTATGTTAATGCCTTACAAAGTCTGATGAAAAGCGCCTTGCATCGTTGCTCTTTTGATATACCGCTGTACAAATCAACCTGTAAATAATCTGTGATTTTGTATGAAATGTTCAATGTTAGGGGCTGAAATGGTGATATGGAATAACATGGGGTAGAATAGTTAGATGGTGATATGGAATATAGTGGCGCGCAGGTCAGCAGTTTGTTCACCCACACCCGTCCACAATTGCTAATAACCCATCTGCAACCGCCCGACTATATGTGATAAAGACTATATGTGATAAAGTGAAAATCTGAGGACCGCACCCGACCCGACCCGACCCGACCCGACCCGAACCCGCTGTGCTCCAGTCAGACTGCAGAATGGATTTTTGTTGTTGCCTGATTTAGATATGTTTCTGCTTATAATTTCCAACATTTTGCTATTTTGTTAGTCAACTTGTCTATAATTAGATACATGTAGCTTCTCTTCTGTCATTATATGTTGCCCCAGAATACTAAATAAACCTTTACTCAGCAGAATAATGTGTAATGGATTATAGAATGAATACTTCAATCTAGTTGACATCGGTAAAGTTCTCTCTGTCATCTTTCGTGGAGCAAAGACGTTTAGGGACTGGGGAGAAAATACAATAACGGGATAGAGGGCCTCCCGAGTGGCGCAGTGGTCTAAGGCCACTAAAGATCCTGGTTCGAATCCAGGCTCTGTCGCAGCCGGCCGCAACCGGGAGACCCATGATAAATTAAATTGATAAAGACAGCACCTCTAAAGATGGTATCTAACTGAGCATTGCAGTAAGCATTGCATTCTCTCAGTTGAACTGTAGCTCAGTTGGTAGAGCATGGCGCTTGCAACGCCAGGGTTGTGGGTTCGTTTCCAACGGGGGGCGAGTATGAAAACTGTATGCACTCACTAACTGTAAGTTGCTCTGGATAAGAGTGTCTGCTAAATGACTCCAATGTAAGATGCAGAAATAAATAAATCATATTTCTCCACTCCTGTTCCCAAGTCCAAATTTTGCCTGCATTTGGTGTATCATTTTACTGCAAGAAATGCTTAATTCTGCAGGAGAGATTATTAAGGCTATTCGCATGGAACTAGTATTCCTAGAGAACGTTCTTTCTCTTTTTTTCGATCATTTGACTTTTATGACGGAAGCCTGGAGGTTTTCTTTCTAGTCCAGGCGATAAGCTACACTGATAACCCGAGCTTGGTTCCTACGTTTCCAAACCATCTTTGGTATAGTGTCGCCATCTTTGGTATAGTGTCGCTATCTTTGGTATAGTGTCGCCATCTTTGGTATAGTGTCGCCATCTTTGGTATAGTGTCGCCATCTTTGGTATAGTGTCGCCATGATATTTGAATTGAGGAAGTGTGATCATAATCATTAGGATATTTTAGCGATCCGCAGCCTCCCAGCCTTCAGATGTCAGCTAAACAGCTAACTTGCACTTGATATGCGTTTTTAGGCTATGGATGAGAAAGGGAACTTGTTCCAAATGTGTAGCTCTGTAGTGTGCTGCTTTGCCATCTATTAACAGCAAGGATTGCATTAAATAGGCGCAATATTTTTTATGATACATTTGGCAATGTTCAATTCATTCGCACAAAACGTATAAACTAAAGCATTCACTGTGAACGTTGATACATGTAGACCCTTCATATAGAGGCTATGGGCAGCCCTTCATATATAGGCTATGAGCAGCCCTTCATATATAGGCTATGGGCAGCCCTTCATATATAGGCTATGAGCAGCCCTTCATATATAGGCTATGGGCAGCCCTTCATATATAGGCTATGGGCAGCCCTTCATATATAGGCTATGAGCAGCCCTTCATATATATGAGCTATGAGCTATGGGCAGCCCTTCATATATAGGCTATGAGCAGCTATGAGCCCTTCATATATAGGCTATGAGCAGCCCTTCATATATAGGCTATGAGCAGCCCTTCATATATAGGCTATAGAGGCTAATGATGCAGCCCTTCATATATAGGCTATAGGCTATGAGCAGCCTTTCATTAGAGGCTAATGTTCAATTTTGTCCAATCAGTTATTGTTTTCTTGCTCCAACCGTGAGCAACACCTGTCAAACTCAGCCAGTTCTCTCAGAACACAGGGACGTCGATTCCCACGGGACCAGTATTATCAGAGGACTTTGGAGTTTGCCAAAAACCAGTAGAATATTCTGGTTAGTCAATGTCCAGATTTCAGTTTCCATTTAACCCATCTAAACAGTCGGCTGCAGTTCCCTTGACGTGCCATCAGCCTATTTGAAGTCCCATTTTGTGACTGTCGAATTTGTACAGCGCTTCACAATCTCACAGACACAGACACCACTGATATCATCCTCTTCCACCACTTCACCAAATCTTTCCAGAACAGTATTTTTATTTTTTACAAATGTGACAATGTGGTATCAGATTCAGGTCTTTATGTTCTGAATAACAGCTACAGTATTATAAAACAATAAATCATCTTTGACCTTGGCGTCCGGAACAGAGCATGTACGGTTGATAGTGAGTCATGAGTTGTGTTGTAACAGTGTATTGAAAGCACTAGGACAGCTTAACGCTCAATAAAAACACAGAAACACTTTCCATAAACCAACAAGTACACAGTAACATCATATTCACCAGTGGAGGCTACTGAGGGGAGATAACATCTGGAACGGCATCAAACACATGGATACCATGGAAACCACGTGTCTGATGTATTTGCTACCATTCCGCTCCAGCCGTTACCACGAGCCCGTCCTCCCCAATTAAGGTGCCACCAACCAACTGTGCTATCCACTAACTACAAGACGTTGACGGTGTTCTCAGGTAAAAGTCCTGTACGCTGAGACTCCTGCTAAATGTCGGCTAGTAGAGACACAAATCTCTCATCGAAGGAGCCGCTTCCCTGGACCTGTAGCGATAAGGGGGTCTCCCCCAGGACGCCCATCACTACTGCTGTGGCTTGGAACTCCCTTTCGCTGCTACAGGAGACAGATTACACTTAATGATAGAGTTATGTTGTGAGAAATATGTAACCAAACCATTTAGAGAAATATGTAACCAAACCATTTAGAGAAATATGTAACCAAACCATATAGAGAAATATGTAACCAAACCATATAGAGAAATATGTAACCAAACCATATAGAGAAATATGTAACCAAACCATTTAGAGAAATATGTAACCAAACCATTTAGAGAAATATGTAACCAAACCATATAGAGAAATATGTAACCAAACCATATAGAGAAATATGTCTCTGATATGTAATAAACAGTAATACAGTAGTATATGTAGTTATTGTGGTGTTACCTGGCTGTGTGTTAGTTAGGGTTAGTTAGGGTTAGTTACCTGTATGTTAGTTAGGGTAGGGTTAGTTACCTGGCTGTGTGTTAGTTATGGTTAGTTAGGGTTGGTTACCTGTGTGTTAGTTAGGGTAGGGGTAATTACCTGGCTGTGTGTTAGTTAGGGTTAGTTACCTGTGTGTTAGTTAGGGTTAGTTAGGGTTAGTTACCTGTGTGTTAGTTAGGGTTAGTTAGGGTTAGTTACCTGTATGTTAGTTAGGGTAGGGGTAATTACCTGGCTGTGTGTTAGTTATGGTTAGTTAGGGTTAGTTACCTGTATGTTAGTTAGGGTAGGGGTAATTACCTGGCTGTGTGTTAGTTAGGGTTAGTTACCTGGCTGTGTGTTAGTTAGGGTTAGTTAGGGTTAGTTACCTGTGTGTTAGTTAGGGTAGGGTTAGTTACCTGGCTGTGTGTTAGTTATGGTTAGTTAGGGTTGGTTACCTGTGTGTTAGTTAGGGTAGGGGTAATTACCTGGCTGTGTGTTAGTTATGGTTAGTTAGGGTTGGTTACCTGTGTGTTAGTTAGGGTAGGGGTAATTACCTGGCTGTGTGTTAGTTAGGGTTAGTTAGGGTTGGTTACCTGTGTGTTAGTTAGGGTAGGGGTAATTACCTGGCTGTGTGTTAGTTATGGTTAGTTAGGGTTGGTTACCTGTGTGTTAGTTAGGGTAGGGGTAATTACCTGGCTGTGTGTTAGTTAGGGTTAGTTAGGGTTGGTTACCTGTGTGTTAGTTAGGGTTAGTTAGGGTTGGTTACCTGTGTGTTAGTTAGGGTAGGGGTAATTACCTGGCTGTGTGTTAGTTATGGTTAGTTAGGGTTGGTTACCTGTGTGTTAGTTAGGGTTAGTTAGGGTTGGTTACCTGTGTGTTAGTTAGGGTTAGTTAGGGTTAGTTACCTGTGTGTTAGTTAGGGTAGGGGTAATTACCTGGCTGTGTGTTAGTTAGGGTTAGTTAGGGTTAGTTACCTGTGTGTTATTTAGGGTAGGGGTAATTACCTGGCTGTGTGTTAGTTAGGGTTAGTTACCTGTGTGTTAGTTAGGGTTAGTTAGGGTTGGTTACCTGTGTGTTAGTTAGGGTAGGGGTAATTACCTGGCTGTGTGTTAGTTAGGGTTAGTTAGGGTTAGTTACCTGTGTGTTAGTTAGGGTAGGGGTAATTACCTGGCTGTGTGTTAGTTAGGGTTAGTTAGGGTTGGTTACCTGTGTGTTAGTTAGGGTTAGTTAGGGTAGGGGTAATTACCTAGCAGTGAAGCTGATCTGTAGGGGCTGTGTGCCAGAGGAGACAGGATACTCCAGGTGCTGCAGGACCCCACAGTCAGGAATCACTCTGAACACACCTGCCCCTTCCTCCTCCTCACCGGAGTCTGCAGGCAGAGAGAGAGTTAACATACCATCACCCAATCACAGGCGCATTTTACACCCCTTTTAGTTTGTTTGAATGCAATCTCATGCTTTTTGGATGTGCAATGTTCCCAGTACATTTCAGCATCAGATGGAACCAGGGTTCTACATGTTTTAAATTCATGGTATCACTGGTGCTCCTATCTTTAAGAAGTTAGGAGCACTCCATGAAATTTAGGAGCACCAGACAATTCTTTATTTTATTCATTGAGATATAGCCTGTATTGGACCTTTATGAATTCTACTTTTACATGTTGTGCCCTAGAAACTAACATGGAACCCTGTAAAGACATGAGTTTTTTATAAAAACTCTTGGCATTCTCTCAACCGGCTTCATAAGGAATGTTTTTCCAACAGTCTTGAAGGAGTTCCCACATATGCTGAGCACTTGTTGGCTGCTTTTCCTTCACTCATCCCAAACCATCACAATTGGGTTGAGGTCGGGGGATTGTGGAGGCCAGGTCATCTGATGCAGCACTCCATCACTCTCCTTCTTGGTCAAATAGCCCTTACACAGCCTGGAGGTGGGTTTTGGGTCATTGTCCTGTTGAAAAACAAATGATAGTCCCACTAAGCGCAAACCAGATGGGATGGCGTATCGCTGCAGAATGTGGTGGTAGCCATGCTGGTTAAGTGTGCCTTGAATACTAAATAAATCACAGACAGTGTCACCAACAAAGCACCATCACACCACCACCTCCATGCTTAATGGTGGGAACCACACATGCGGAGATCACCCGTTCACCTACTCTGCGTCTCACAAAGACACGGTGGTTGGAACCAGAAATCTCAAATTTGGACTCCAGACCATCAGAAGGAGCAGGCAGACCGCCACCGCAGTGAGACTCCCGTTCTCCATCCTGGGGATCATGTCTGGCTCTCTACCAGGAACCTCCCACTGCCCTGCAAGAAGCTGAGCCCCCGGTTTGTGGGGCTGTTCAAGGTTCTCCGGGGGGTCAACGAGGTGACGTATAGGTTACAGCTTCCCAGTGACTATCGTATCTCACCTTCTTTTCATGTCTCCCTTCTCATGCCGGTGGTTCCTGGTCCCCTGGCTGATGCTGTCCCCCATGACACCCCTCCACCCCCCCTGGACGTCGAGGGAGGTCCCGCCTATGCCGTCAGATCCCTACTGGACTCCCGACGTCGTGGGGGTCGGCTCTAGTACCTGGGGGAGGGGTACGGCCCTGAGGAGCGGTGTTGGGTTCCGGTGGAGGACATTCTGGATCCCAACATCATCTGTGATTTCCATCTTCGCCGACTGGCCCGCTCCTCGTCCTCAGGGCCGTCCCTCTGGCTGGCATCGCTCCTCGTCCTCAGGGCCGTCCCTCTGGCTGGCATCGCTCCTCGTCCTCAGGGCCGTCCCTCTGGCTGTCATCGCTCCTCGTCCTCAGGGCCGTCCATCTGGCTGGCATCGCTCCTCGTCCTCAGGGCCGTCCATCTGGCTGGCATCGCTCCTCGTCCTCAGGGCCGTCCCTCTGGCTGGCATCGCTCCTCGTCCTCAGGGCCGTCCCTCTGGCTGGCATCGCTCCTCGTCCTCAGGGCCGTCCCTCTGGCTGGCATCGCTCCTCGTCCTCAGGGCCGTCCATCTGGCTGGCATCGTCCTGCGGCTGGAGTAGGGGGGGTGGGGGGTCCTGTCAAGTCTCCTCCCACTCCTCCCCTCCGGTGTTCGACGTCGCCGGTTTACTAACCTCCGGTCCTGGTAACCATCACTACGCTCCTGCCCTTCATCAGGAGGCTGGACTCCATTACCTCCCTCATTACCTCCCCTTTATCTGGCACTCCCTTAGCTTCTTTCACCAGGCAGTATTGTTTCTGTGTTTTAAGACGCTCTTCCTATGTTGTATCGTTCCATGTTCTTTGTTATATTAAACTTACCACCTGCATCTGTTCTCGACTTCCAGCATCGTTACAATGGGCAAATTAAACGAATAGATTAAACCTCTTCAGAATGGCAATTCTGACAAACTCCAAGCATTGATTATGCAAGAATGGGCTGCCATCAGTCAGGATGTGGCCCAGAAGTTAATTGACAGCATGCCAGGGCGGATTGCAGAGGTCTTGAAAAAAAAAGGGTCAACACTGCAAATATTGACTATTTGCATAAACTTAATGTAATTGTCAATAAAAGCCTTTGACACTTATGGAATGCTTGTAATTATACTTCAGTATACCATAGTAACATCTGACAGAAATATCTCATAACACTGAAGCAGTATTCAGCTGCGCACTGATGTCGTGTGACGTAGGTTACTTGAATTCATTGGCAACCTCTGCTTTTTCATACCCCATCTCCCCCCTGATGTTCAGATCAATACTGTTTAGTTTGATATCCCCCCCTGATGTTCAGTCCAATACTGTTTAGTTTGATCTCCCCCCTGATGTTCATTCCAATACTGTTTAGTTTGATCTCCTCCCTGATGTTCAGTCCAATAGTGTTTAGTTTGATCTCCTCCCTGATGTTCATTCCAATACTCTTTAGTTTGATCCCCCCCCTGATGTTCAGACCAATAATGTTTCAGTTTGATCTCCCCCCTGATGTTCATACCAATAATGTTTAGTTTGATCTCCCCCCGATGTTCAGTCCAAAACTGTTTAGTTTGATCTCCTCCCTGATGTTCAGTCCAATACTGTTTAGTTTGATCTCCCCCCTGATGTTTAGACCAATAATGTTTAGTTTGATCTCCCCCCTGATGTTCAGACCAATAATGTTTAGTTTGATATCCCCCCTGATGTTCAGTCCAATACTCTTTAGTTTGATCTCCCCCCTGATGTTCAGACCAATACTGTTTAGTTTGATCTCCCCCCTGATGTTCAGACCAATACTGTTTAGTTTGATCTCCCCCCTGATGTTCAGACCAATACTGTTTAGTTTGATCTCCCCCCTGATGTTCAGACCAATACTGTTTAGTTTAATCCCCCCCCTGATGTTCAGACCAATACTGTTTAGTTTGATCAGTAGTAACTACAGGACATTGGTTACCTATGAGTGCTCTAGTAAGTACAGGACATTGGTTACCTATGAGTGCTCTAGTAAGTACAGGACATTGGTTACCTATGAGTACTCTAGTAAGTACAGGACATTGGTTACCTATGAGTGCTCTAGTAAGTACAGGACATTGGTTACCTATGAGTGCTCTAGTAAGTACAGGACATTGGTTACCTATGAGTGCTCTAGTAAGTACAGGACATTGGTTACCTATGAGTGCTCTAGTAAGTACAGGACAATGGTTACCTATGAGTGCTCTAGTAAGTACAGGACATTGGTTACCTATGAGTGCTCTAGTAAGTACAGGACATTGGTTACCTATGAGTACTCTCCAGTAGCTAGAGGAGCCGCCCCGGTTGGAAAGGTGGACCTCCCTGACCCGGGTCTGACCCACGTAGCAGGTACCGAAGTCCAGACTGTCACAGGACAGACTCACAGTGGGCAGGGACAGGTGGGCACAGAGTGGCACAGTCTGCGGACAGGAGAGGTTTAAAGACAGGACAGAACAGGGCAGGAGAGGTTTAAAGACAGGACAGAACAGGGCAGGAGAGGTTTAAAGACAGGACAGAACAGGGCAGGAGAGGAGAGGTTTAAAGACAGGACAGAACAGGGCAGGAGAGGAGAGGTTTAAAACAGGACAGAACAGGGCAGGAGAGGTTTAAAGACAGGACAGAACAGGGCAGGAGAGATTTAAAGACAGGACAGAACAGGGCAGGAGAGGTTTAAAGACAGGACAGAACAGGGCAGGAGAGGTTTAAAGACAGGACAGAACAGGGCAGGAGAGGTTTAAAGACAGGACAGAACAGGACAGGAGAGGTTTAAAGACAGGACAGAACAGGGCAGGAGAGGTTTAAAAACAGGACAGAACAGGGCAGGAGAGGTTTAAAGACAGGACAGGAGAGGTTTAAAGACAGGACAGAACAGGGCAGGAGAGGTTTAAAGACAGGACAGAACAGGGCAGGAGAGGTTTAAAGACAGGAACAGAACAGGGCAGGAGAGGTTTAAAGACAGGACAGAACAGGGCAGGAGAGGTTTAAAGACAGGACAGAACAGGGCAGGAGAGGTTTAAAGACAGGACAGAACAGGGCAGTAGAGGTTTAAAGACAGGACAGAACAGGGCAGGAGAGGTTTAAAGACAGGACAGAACAGGACAGGAGAGGTTTAAAGACAGGACAGAACAGGGCAGGAGAGGTTTTAAAGATAATAATTATAATAATAATAACAGGGCATAATAATAATAATAATAATAATAATAATAGGTTATTTAGCAGACGCTCTTATCCAGAGCGACTTACAGGAGCAATTAGGGTTAAGTGCCTTGCTCAAGGGCACATCGACAGATTTTTCACCTAGTCGGCTTGGGGACAGAACCAGCGACCTTTCGGTTAAAGGCACAACGCTCTTAACCACTAAGCTACCTGCCGCCCTAAAGACAGGACAGAACAGAACAGGGCAGGAGAGGTTTAATAATAATAATAATTGGTTATTTAGGAGACGCTCTTATCCAGAGCGACTTACAGGAGCAATTAGGGTTAAAGACTTGCTCAAGGGCACATCGACAGATTTTTTCACCTAGTCGGCTTGGGGATTAGAACCAGCGACCTTTCGGTTACTGGCACAACGCTCTTAAAGACACTAAGCTACCTGCCGCCCTAAAGACAGGACAGAACAGAACAGGGCAGGAGAGGTTTAAAGACAGGACAGAACAGAGACAGGCAGAGAGGTTTAAAGACAGGACAGAACAGGGCAGGAGAGGTTTAAAGACAGGACAGAACAGGGCAGGAGAGGTTTAAAGACAGAACAGGGCAGGAAAAGTTTAAAGACAGGACAGAACAGGACAGGAGAGGTTTAAGGACAGAACAGGACAGGAGAGGTTTAAAGACAGGACAGAACAAGACAGGAGAGGTTTAAAGACAGGACAGAACAGGGCAGGAGAGGTTTAAAGACAGGACAGAACAGGACAGGAGAGGTTTAAAGACAGGACAGAACAGGGCAGGAGAGGTTTAAAGACAGGACAGAACAGGGCAGGAGAGGTTTAAAGACAGGACAGAACAGGGCAGGATAGGTTTAAAGACAGGACAGAACAGGGCAGGAGAGGAGAGGTTTAAAGACAGGACAGGAGAGGTTTAAAGACAGGACAGGAGAGGTTTAAAGACAGGACAGAACAGGGCAGGAGCGGTTTAAAGACAGGACAGGGCAGGAGAAGTTTAAAGACAGGACAGAACAGGACAGGAGAGGTTTAAGGACAGGAGAGGTTTAAAGACAGGACAGAACAGGGCAGGAGAGGTTTAAAAACAGGACAGAACAGGGCAGGAGAGGTTTAAGGACAGGAGAGGTTTAAAGACAGGACAGAACAGGGCAGGAGAGGTTTAAAGACAGGACAGAACAGGGCAGGAGAGGTTTAAAGACAGGACAGAACAGGGCAGGAGAGGTTTAAAGACAGGACAGAACAGGGCAGGAGAGGTTTAAGGACATAACAGGTCAGGAGAGGTTTAAAGACAGGACAGGTCAGGAGAGGTTTAAAGACAGGACAGAACAGGGCAGGAGAGGTTTAAAGACAGGACAGAACAGGGCAGGAGAGATTTAAAGACAGGACAGAACAGGGCAGGAGAGGTTTAAAGACAGGACAGAACAGGACAGGAGAGGTTTAAAGACAGGACAGAACAGGGCAGGAGGGTGTTAAAGACAGGACAGAACAGGGCAGGAGAGGTTTAAAGACAGGACAGAACAGGGCAGGAGAGGTTTAAGACAGGACAGAACAGGGCAGGAGAGGTTTAAAGACAGGACAGAACAGGGCAGGAGAGGTTTAAAAGACAGGACAGAACAGGGCAGGAGAGGTTTAAAGACAGGACAGAACAGGGCAGGAGAGATTTAAAGACAGGACAGAACAGGGCAGGAGAGGTTTAAAGACAGGACAGAACAGGGCAGGAGAGGTTTAAGGACAGAACAGGACAGGACAGGAGAGGTTTAAAGACAGGACAGAACAGGGCAGGAGAGGTTTAAAGACAGGACAGAACAGGGCAGGAGAGGTTTAAAGACAGGACAGAACAGGGCAGGAGAGGTTTAAAGACAGGACAGAACAGGGCAGTAGAGGTTTAAAGACAGGACAGAACAGGACAGGAGAGGTTTAAAGACAGGACAGAACAGGGCAGGAGAGGTTTAAAGACAGGACAGAACAGGGCAGGAGAGGTTTAAAGACAGGACAGAACAGGGAAGGAGAGATTTAAGGACAGAACAGGACAGGAGAGGTTTAAAGACAGGCAGAACAGGACAGGAGAGGTTTAAAGACAGGACAGGACAGGACAGGAGAGGTTTAAAGACAGGACAGAACAGGAGGAGAGGTTTAAAGACAGGACAGAACAGGACAGGAGAGGTTTAAAGACAGGCAGAACAGGACAGGAGAGGTTTAAAGACAGGACAGAACAGGACAGGAGAGGTTTAAAGACAGGACAGAACAGGGCAGGAGAGGTTTAAAGACAGGACAGAACAGGGCAGGAGAGGTTTAAAGACAGGACAGAACAGGGCAGGAGAGGTTTAAAGACAGGACAGAACAGGGCAGGAGAGGTTTAAAGACAGGACAGAACAGGACAGGAGAGGTTTAAAGACAGGACAGAACAGGGCAGGAGAGGTTTAAAGACAGGACAGAACAGGGCAGGAGAGGTTTAAAGACAGGACAGAACAGGGCAGGAGAGGTTTAAAGACAGGACAGAACAGGGCAGGAGAGGTTTAAAGACAGGACAGAACAGGGCAGGAGAGGTTTAAAGACAGGACAGAACAGGGCAGGAGTACAGACAGTTAGCACACCATGTACTCTGAAGCCCAGCATGTATGGATGACCACTGTTCAGCCAGAATGACTGTAATATCCCTTCCTATCACTATGAATGATCTGTTACCTGCAGACTGTTGTTGCTGTACTGCACTGACAGGCTCTGCCGGAATCTCAGCTTCCTCTCTCCACTCTCATTGGTAACCAGAGACACGCTGGGCGGGACTTCCTCTGGAGGCTGCCTCAGATAAGCCAGCATGGATAGGGAGCTGTGGAACGCTACCTTCACCTGCCAATCACAGGAGGAAAGGAAATAGGAAGTCCCATTGATGGATCCATAGATGTATACTACCGGTCAAAAGTTTTAGAACACCTACTCATTCAAGGGTTTTTCTTTCTTTATATTTTGATTTGTTTAACACTTTTTTGGTTACTACATGATTCCATATGTGTTATTTCATAGTTTTGATGTCTTCACTATTATTCTACAATGTAGAAAATAGTAAAAATAAAGAAAAACCATTAGTAGGTGTGTCCAAACTTTTGACCGGTAGTGTAGTTTATACTGATATAGTTTACACTGATATAGTTTACACTTATATAGTTTATACTGATATAGTTTATACTGATATAGTTTATACTGATATAGTTTACACTGATATAGTTTATACTGATTTAGTTTATACTGACATAGTTTATCCTGATATAGTTTATACTGATTTAGTTTATACTAATATAGTTTATACGGATATAGTTTATACTGATATAGTTTATCCTGATATAGTTTATACTGATTTAGTTTATACTAATATAGTTTACACTGATATAGTTTATACTGATATAGTTTATACTGATATAGTTTATACTGATATAGTTTATACTGATTTAGTTTATACTGATATAGTTTATACTGATATAGTTTATACTGATTTAATTTATACTGATATAGTTTATACTGATATAGTTTACACTGATATAGTTTACACTGCACAGCAGCTATTGTTAGGTGTCTACTGATGTGTTTTGGTGTATTGTTAGGTATCTATCTACTGATGTGTTCTGGTGTATTGTTAGGTATCTACTCATGTGTTCTGGTGTATTGTTAGGTATCTATCTACTGATGTGTTCTGGTGTATTGTTAGGTATCTATCTACTGATGTGTTCTGGTGTATTGTTAGGTATCTATCTACTGATGTGTTCTGGTGTATTGTTAGGTATCTACTGATGTGTTCTGGTGTATTGTTAGGTATCTATCTACTGATGTGTTCTGGTGTATTGTTAGGTATCTACTGATGTGTTCTGGTGTATTGTTATGTATCTACTGATGTGTTCTGGTGTATTGTTAAGTATCTATCTACTGATGTGTTCTGGTGTATTGTTAAGTATCGATCTACTGATGTGTTCTGGTGTATTGTTAGGTATCTACTGATGTGTTCTGGTGTATTGTTAGGTATCTACTGATGTGTTCTGGTGTATTGTTATGTATCTACTGATGTGTTCTGGTGTATTGTTAAGTATCTATCTACTGATGTGTTCTGGTGTATTGTTAGGTATCTATCTACTGATGTGTTCTGGTGTATTGTTTTGGTATCTATCTATGATGTGTTCTGGTGTATTGTTAGGTATCTACTGATGTGTTCTGGTGTATTGTTAGGTATCTACTGATGTGTTCTGGTGTATTGTTAGGTATCTACTGATGTGTTCTGGTGTATTGTTAAGTATCTATCTACTGATGTGTTCTGGTGTATTGTTAGGTATCGATCTACTGATGTGTTCTGGTGTATTGTTTGGTATCTATCTACTGATGTGTTCTGGTGTATTGTTAGGTATCTACTGATGTGTTCTGGTGTATTGTTAGGTATCTACTGATGTGTTCTGGTGTATTGTTAGGTATCTACTGATGTGTTCTGGTGTATTGTTAGGTATCTACTGATGTGTTCTGGTGTATTGTTAGGTATCTATCTACTGATGTGTTCTGGTGTATTGTTAGGTATCTATCTACTGATGTGTTCTGGTGTATTGTTAGGTATCTATCTACTGATGTGTTCTGGTGTATTGTTAGGTATCTATCTACTGATGTGTTCTGGTGTATTGTTAGGTATCTACTGATGTGTTCTGGTGTATTGTTAGGTATCTATCTACTGATGTGTTCTGGTGTATTGTTAGGTATCTACTGATGTGTTCTGGTGTATTGTTATGTATCTACTGATGTGTTCTGGTGTATTGTTAAGTATCTATCTACTGATGTGTTCTGGTGTATTGTTAAGTATCGATCTACTGATGTGTTCTGGTGTATTGTTAGGTATCTACTGATGTGTTCTGGTGTATTGTTAGGTATCTACTGATGTGTTCTGGTGTATTGTTATGTATCTACTGATGTGTTCTGGTGTATTGTTAAGTATCTATCTACTGATGTGTTCTGGTGTATTGTTAGGTATCTATCTACTGATGTGTTCTGGTGTATTGTTTGGTATCTATCTACTGATGTGGGTGTCTGGTGTATTGTTAGGTAGGTATCTACTGATGTGTTCTGGTGTATTGTTAGGTATCTACTGATGTGTTCTGGTGTATTGTTAGGTATCTACTGATGATGTGTTCTGGTGTATTGTTAAGTATCTATCTACTGATGTGTTCTGGTGTATTGTTAGGTATCGATCTACTGATGTGTTCTGGTGTATTGTTTGGTATCTATCTACTGATGTGTTCTGGTGTATTGTTAGGTATCTACTGATGTGTTCTGGTGTATTGTTAGGTATCTACTGATGTGTTCTGGTGTATTGTTAGGTATCTACTGATGTGTTCTGGTGTATTGTTAGGTATCTACTGATGTGTTCTGGTGTATTGTTAGGTATCTATCTACTGATGTGTTCTGGTGTATTGTTAGGTATCTATCTACTGATGTGTTTCTGGTGTATTGTTATGTATCTATCTACTGATGTGTTCTGGTGTATTGTTAGGTATCTACTGATGTGTTCTGGTGTATTGTTAGGTATCTACTGATGTGTTCTGGTGTATTGTTAGGTATCTACTGATGTGTTCTGGTGTATTGTTAGGTATCTATCTACTGATGTGTTCTGGTGTATTGTTAGGTATCTACTGATGTGTTCTGGTGTATTGTTAGGTATCTACTGATGTGTTCTGGTGTATTGTTAGGTATCTATCTACTGATGTGTTCTGGTGTATTGTTAGGTATCTATCTACTGATGTGTTCTGGTGTATTGTTAGGTATCTATCTACTGATGTGTTCTGGTGTATTGTTAGGTATCTATCTACTGATGTGTTCTGGTGTATTGTTATGTATCTATCTACTGATGTGTTCTGGTGTATTGTTAGGTATCTACTGATGTGTTCTGGTGTATTGTTAGGTATCTACTGATGTGTTCTGGTGTATTGTTATGTATCTACTGATGTGTTCTGGTGTATTGTTAAGTATCTACTGATGTGTTCTGGTGTATTGTTAGGTATCTATCTACTGATGTGTTCTGGTGTATTGTTAGGTATCTACTGATGTGTTCTGGTGTATTGTTAGGTATCTATCCACTGATGTGTTCTGGTGTATTGTTAGGTATCTACTGATGTGTTCTGGTGTATTGTTAGGTATCTACTGATGTGTTCTGGTGTATTGTTAGGTACCTACTGATGTGTTCTGGTGTATTGTTAGGTGTCTATCTACTGATGTGTTCTGGTGTATTGTTAGGTATCTATCTACTGATGTGTTCTGGTGTATTGTTAGGTATCTACTGATGTGTTTCTGGTGTATTGTTAGGTACCTACTGATGTGTTCTGGTGTATTGTTAGGTATCTATCTACTGATGTGTTCTGGTGTATTGTTAGGTATCTATCTACTGATGTGTTCTGGTGTATTGTTAGGTATCTATCTACTGATGTATTCTGGTGTATTGTTAGGTATCTATCTACTGATGTGTTCTGGTGTATTGTTAGGTATCTATCTACTGATGTGTTCTGGTGTATTGTTAGGTATCTATCTACTGATGTGTTCTGGTGTATTGTTATGTATCTATCTACTGATGTGTTCTGGTGTATTGTTAGGTATCTATCTACTGATGTGTTCTGGTGTATTGTTAGGTATCTATCTACTGATATGTTCTGGTGTATTGTTAGGTATCTATCTACTGATGTGTTCTGGTGTATTGTTAGGTATCTATCTACTGATGTGTTCTGGTGTATTGTTAGGTATATATCTACTGATGTGTTCTGGTGTATTGTTAGGTAGGTACCTACTGATGTGTTCTGGTGTATTGTTATGTATCTACTGATGTGTTCTGGTGTATTGTTAGGTATCTATCTACTGATATGTTCTGGTGTATTGTTAGGTATCTATCTACTGATGTGTTCTGGTGTATTGTTAGGTATCTATCTACTGATGTGTTCTGGTGTATTGTTAGGTATCTATCTACTGATGTGTTCTGGTGTATTGTTAGGTATCTACTGATGTTTCTGGTGTATTGTTAGGTATCTACTGATGTGTTCTTGTGTATTGTTAGGTATCTACTGATGTGTTCTGGTGTATTTTAGGTATCTATCTACTGATGTGTTCTGGTGTATTGTTAGGTATCTATCTACTGATTTGTTCTGGTGTATTGTTAGGTATCTATCTACTGATGTGTTCTGGTGTATTGTTAGGTATCTATCTACTGATGTGTTCTGGTGTATTGTTAGGTATCTACTGATGTGTTCTGGTGTATTGTTATGTATCTATCTACTTATGTGTTCTGGTGTATTGTTAGGTATCGATCTACTGATGTGTTCTGGTGTATTGTTAGGTATCTACTGATGTGTTCTGGTGTATTGTTATGTATCTACTGATGTGTTCTGGTGTATTGTTAGGTATCTACTGATGTGTTCTGGTGTATTGTTAGGTATCTACTGATGTGTTCTGGTGTATTGTTATGTATCTACTGATGTGTTCTGGTGTATTGTTAAGTATCTATCTACTGATGTGTTCTGGTGTATTGTTAGGTATCTATCTACTGATGTGTTCTGGTGTATTGTTTGGTATCGATCTACTGATGTGTTCTGGTGTATTGTTAGGTATCGATCTACTGATGTGTTCTGGTGTATTGTTTGGTATCTATCTACTGATGTGTTCTGGTGTATTGTTAGGTATCTATCTACTGATGTGTTCTGGTGTATTGTTAGGTATCTACTCATGTGTTCTGGTGTATTGTTAGGTATCTATGTACTGATGTGTTCTGGTGTATTGTTAGGTATCTATCTACTGATGTGTTCTGGTGTATTGTTAGGTATCTACTGATGTGTTCTGGTGTATTGTTAGGTATCTATCTACTGATGTGTTCTGGTGTATTGTTATGTATCTACTGATGTGTTCTGGTGTATTGTTAAGTATCTACTGATGTGTTCTGGTGTATTGTTAGGTATCTATCTACTGATGTGTTTCTGGTGTATTGTTAGGTATCTACTGATGTGTTCTGGTGTATTGTTAGGTATCTATCCACTGATGTGTTCTGGTGTATTGTTAGGTATCTACTGATGTGTTCTGGTGTATTGTTAGGTATCTACTGATGTGTTCTGGTGTATTGTTAGGTACCTACTGATGTGTTCTGGTGTATTGTTAGGTATCTATCTACTGATGTGTTCTGGTGTATTGTTAGGTATCTATCTACTGATGTGTTCTGGTGTATTGTTAGGTATCTATCTACTGATGTGTTCTGGTGTATTGTTAGGTATCTACTGATGTGTTCTGGTGTATTGTTAGGTACCTACTGATGTGTTCTGGTGTATTGTTAGGTATCTATCTACTGATGTGTTCTGGTGTATTGTTAGGTATCTATCTACTGATGTGTTCTGGTGTATTGTTATGTATCTATCTACTGATGTGTTCTGGTGTATTGTTAGGTATCTATCTACTGATGTGTTCTGGTGTATTGTTAGGTATCTATCTACTGATATGTTCTGGTGTATTGTTAGGTAACTATCTACTGATGTGTTCTGGTGTATTGTTAGGTATCTATCTACTGATGTGTTCTGGTGTATTGTTAGGTATATATCTACTGATGTGTTCTGGTGTATTGTTAGGTATCTATCTACTGATGTGTTCTGGTGTATTGTTAGGTATCTATCTACTGATGTGTTCTGGTGTATTGTTAGGTAGGTACCTACTGATGTGTTCTGGTGTATTGTTAGGTATCTACTGATGTGTTCTGGTGTATTGTTAGGTATATATCTACTGATGTGTTCTGGTGTATGTTAGGTATCTACTGATGTGTTCTGGTGTATTGTTAGGTATATATCTACTGATGTGTTCTGGTGTATTGTTAGGTATCTATCTACTGATGTGTTCTGGTGTATTGTTAGGTATCTATCTACTGATGTGTTCTGGTGTATTGTTAGGTATCTACTGATGTGTTCTGGTGTATTGTTAGGTATCTACTGATGTGTTCTTGTGTATTGTTAGGTATCTACTGATGTGTTCTGGTGTATTGTTAGGTATCTATCTACTGATGTGTTCTGGTGTATTGTTAGTTATCTATCTACTGATTTGTTCTGGTGTATTGTTAGGTATCTATCTACTGATGTGTTCTGGTGTATTGTTAGGTATCTATCTACTGATGTGTTCTGGTGTATTGTTAGGTATCTACTGATGTGTTCTGGTGTATTGTTATGTATCTATCTACTTATGTGTTCTGGTGTATTGTTAGGTA
Organism: Coregonus suidteri; assembly: GCA_036851935.1. Lineage (NCBI taxonomy): Eukaryota > Metazoa > Chordata > Actinopteri > Salmoniformes > Salmonidae > Coregonus > Coregonus suidteri. The sequence continues at coordinate 60,842 of JAGTTL010000189.1, read as the reverse complement.
TCGATCTACTGATGTGTTCTGGTGTATTGTTAGGTATCTACTGATGTGTTCTGGTGTATTGTTATGTATCTACTGATGTGTTCTGGTGTATTGTTAGGTATCTACTGATGTGTTCTGGTGTATTGTTAGGTATCTACTGATGTGTTCTGGTGTATTGTTATGTATCTACTGATGTGTTCTGGTGTATTGTTAAGTATCTATCTACTGATGTGTTCTGGTGTATTGTTAGGTATCTATCTACTGATGTGTTCTGGTGTATTGTTTGGTATCGATCTACTGATGTGTTCTGGTGTATTGTTAGGTATCTATCTACTGATGTGTTCTGGTGTATTGTTAGGTATCTATCTACTGATATGTTCTGGTGTATTGTTAGGTATCTATCTACTGATGTGTTCTGGTGTATTGTTAGGTATCTATCTACTGATGTGTTCTGGTGTATTGTTAGGTATATATCTACTGATGTGTTCTGGTGTATTGTTAGGTAGGTACCTACTGATGTGTTCTGGTGTATTGTTATGTATCTACTGATGTGTTCTGGTGTATTGTTAGGTATCTATCTACTGATATGTTCTGGTGTATTGTTAGTTAGGTATCTATCTACTGATGTGTTCTGGTGTATTGTTAGGTATCTATCTACTGATGTGTTCTGGTGTATTGTTAGGTATCTATCTACTGATGTGTTCTGGTGTATTGTTAGGTATCTACTGATGTGTTCTGGTGTATTGTTATGTATCTACTGATGTGTTCTGGTGTATTGTTAGGTATCTACTGATGTGTTCTGGTGTATTGTTAGGTATCTACTGATGTGTTCTGGTGTATTGTTATGTATCTACTGATGTGTTCTGGTGTATTGTTATGTATCTATCTACTGATGTGTTCTGGTGTATTGTTAGGTATCTATCTACTGATGTGTTCTGGTGTATTGTTAGGTATCTACTGATGTGTTCTGGTGTATTGTTATGTATCTATCTACTTATGTGTTCTGGTGTATTGTTAGGTATCGATCTACTGATGTGTTCTGGTGTATTGTTAGGTATCTACTGATGTGTTCTGGTGTATTGTTAGGTATCTATCTACTGATGTGTTCTGGTGTATTGTTAGGTATCTACTGATGTGTTCTGGTGTATTGTTAGGTATCTACTGATGTGTTTCTGGTGTATTGTTATGTATCTACTGATGTGTTCTGGTGTATTGTTAGGTATCTATCTACTGATGTGTTCTGGTGTGTATTGTTAGGTATCTATCTACTGATGTGTTCTGGTGTATTGTTTGGTATCGATCTACTGATGTGTTCTGGTGTATTGTTAGGTATCGATCTACTGATGTGTTCTGGTGTATTGTTTGGTATCTATCTACTGATGTGTTCTGGTGTATTGTTAGGTATCTATCTACTGATGTGTTCTGGTGTATTGTTAGGTATCTACTCATGTGTTCTGGTGTATTGTTAGGTATCTATGTACTGATGTGTTCTGGTGTATTGTTAGGTATCTATCTACTGATGTGTTCTGGTGTATTGTTAGGTATCTACTGATGTGTTTCTGGTGTATTGTTAGGTATCTATCTACTGATGTGTTCTGGTGTATTGTTATGTATCTACTGATGTGTTCTGGTGTATTGTTAAGTATCTACTGATGTGTTCTGGTGTATTGTTAGGTATCTATCTACTGATGTGTTCTGGTGTATTGTTAGGTATCTACTGATGTGTTCTGGTGTATTGTTAGGTATCTATCCACTGATGTGTTCTGGTGTATTGTTAGGTATCTACTGATGTGTTCTGGTGTATTGTTAGGTATCTACTGATGTGTTCTGGTGTATTGTTAGGTATCTACTGATGTGTTCTGGTGTATTGTTAAGTATCTATCTACTGATGTGTTCTGGTGTATTGTTAGGTATCTATCTACTGATGTGTTCTGGTGTATTGTTTGGTATCGATCTACTGATGTGTTCTGGTGTATTGTTAGGTATCTATCTACTGATGTGTTCTGGTGTATTGTTAGGTATCTATCTACTGATATGTTCTGGTGTATTGTTAGGTATCTATCTACTGATGTGTTCTGGTGTATTGTTAGGTATCTATCTACTGATGTGTTCTGGTGTATTGTTAGGTATATATCTACTGATGTGTTCTGGTGTATTGTTAGGTAGGTACCTACTGATGTGTTCTGGTGTATTGTTATGTATCTACTGATGTGTTCTGGTGTATTGTTAGGTATCTATCTACTGATATGTTCTGGTGTATTGTTAGGTATCTATCTACTGATGTGTTCTGGTGTATTGTTAGGTATCTATCTACTGATGTGTTCTGGTGTATTGTTAGGTATCTATCTACTGATGTGTTCTGGTGTATTGTTAGGTATCTACTGATGTGTTCTGGTGTATTGTTAGGTATCTACTGATGTGTTCTTGTGTATTGTTAGGTATCTACTGATGTGTTCTGGTGTATTGTTAGGTATCTATCTACTGATGTGTTCTGGTGTATTGTTAGGTATCTATCTACTGATTTGTTCTGGTGTATTGTTAGGTATCTATCTACTGATGTGTTCTGGTGTATTGTTAGGTATCTATCTACTGATGTGTTCTGGTGTATTGTTAGGTATCTACTGATGTGTTCTGTTCTGGTGTATTGTTATGTATCTATCTACTTATGTGTTCTGGTGTATTGTTAGGTATCGATCTACTGATGTGTTCTGGTGTATTGTTAGGTATCTACTGATGTGTTCTGGTGTATTGTTATGTATCTACTGATGTGTTCTGGTGTATTGTTAGGTATCTACTGATGTGTTCTGGTGTATTGTTAGGTATCTATCTACTGATGTGTTCTGGTGTATTGTTAGGTATCTATCTACTTATGTGTTCTGGTGTATTGTTAGGTATCTACTGATGTGTTTCTGGTGTATTTGTTATGTATCTATCTACTTATGTGTTGGTGTATTGTTAGGTATCGATCTATGATGTGTTCTGGTGTATTGTTAGGTATCTACTGATGTGTTCTGGTGTATTGTTAGGTATCTACTGATGTGTTCTGGTGTATTGTTATGTATCTACTGATGTGTTCTGGTGTATTGTTAAGTATCTATCTACTGATGTGTTCTGGTGTATTGTTTAGGTATCTATCTACTGATGTGTTCTGGTGTATTGTTTGGTATCGATCTACTGATGTGTTCTGGTGTATTGTTAGGTATCGATCTACTGATGTGTTCTGGTGTATTGTTTGGTATCTATCTACTGATGTGTTCTGGTGTATTGTTAGGTATCTATCTACTGATGTGTTCTGGTGTATTGTTAGGTATCTACTCATGTGTTCTGGTGTATTGTTAGGTATCTATGTACTGATGTGTTCTGGTGTATTGTTAGGTATCTATCTACTGATGTGTTCTGGTGTATTGTTAGGTATCTACTGATGTGTTCTGGTGTATTGTTAGGTATCTATCTACTGATGTGTTCTGGTGTATTGTTATGTATCTACTGATGTGTTCTGGTGTATTGTTAAGTATCTACTGATGTGTTCTGGTGTATTGTTAGGTATATATCTACTGATGTGTTCTGGTGTATTGTTAGGTATCTATTTATGTGTTTCTGGTGTATTGTTAGGTATCTATCCACTGATGTGTTCTGGTGTATTGTTAGGTATCTACTGATGTGTTCTGGTGTATTGTTAGGTATCTACTGATGTGTTCTGATATTGTTAGGTACCTACTGATGTGTTCTGGTGTATTGTTAGGTATCTATCTACTGATGTGTTCTGGTGTATTGTTAGGTATCTATCTACTGATGTGTTCTGGTGTATTGTTAGGTATCTATCTACTGATGTGTTCTGGTGTATTGTTAGGTATCTACTGATGTGTTCTGGTGTATTGTTAGGTACCTATCTACTGATGTGTTCTGGTGTATTGTTAGGTATCTATCTACTGATGTGTTCTGGTGTATTGTTAGGTATCTATCTACTGATGTGTTCTGGTGTATTGTTATGTATCTATCTACTGATGTGTTCTGGTGTATTGTTAGGTATCTATCTACTGATGTGTTCTGGTGTATTGTTAGGTATCTATCTACTGATATGTTCTGGTGTATTGTTAGGTAAAAACTATCTACTGATGTGTTCTGGTGTATTGTTAGGTATCTATCTACTGATGTGTTCTGGTGTATTGTTAGGTATATATCTACTGATGTGTTCTGGTGTATTGTTAGGTATCTATCTACTGATGTGTTCTGGTGTATTGTTAGGTATCTATCTACTGATGTGTTCTGGTGTATTGTTAGGTAGGTACCTACTGATGTGTTCTGGTGTATTGTTAGGTATCTACTGATGTGTTCTGGTGTATTGTTAGGTATATATCTACTGATGTGTTCTGGTGTATTGTTAGGTATCTACTGATGTGTTCTGGTGTATTGTTAGGTATATATCTACTGATGTGTTCTGGTGTATTGTTAGGTATCTATCTACTGATGTGTTCTGGTGTATTGTTAGGTATCTATCTACTGATGTGTTCTGGTGTATTGTTAGGTATCTACTGATGTGTTCTGGTGTATTGTTAGGTATCTACTGATGTGTTCTTGTCTATTGTTAGGTATCTACTGATGTGTTCTGGTGTATTGTTAGGTATCTATCTACTGATGTGTTCTGGTGTATTGTTAGGTATCTATCTACTGATTTGTTCTGGTGTATTGTTAGGTATCTATCTACTGATGTGTTCTGGTGTATTGTTAGGTATCTATCTACTGATGTGTTCTGGTGTATTGTTAGGTATCTACTGATGTGTTCTGGTGTATTGTTATGTATCTATCTACTTATGTGTTCTGGTGTATTGTTAGGTATCGATCTACTGATGTGTTCTGGTGTATTGTTAGGTATCTACTGATGTGTTTCTGGTGTATTGTTATGTATCTACTGATGTGTTCTGGTGTATTGTTAGGTATCTACTGATGTGTTCTGGTGTATTGTTAGGTATCTACTGATGTGTTCTGGTGTATTGTTATGTATCTACTGATGTGTTCTGGTGTATTGTTAAGTATCTATCTACTGATGTGTTCTGGTGTATTGTTAGGTATCTATCTACTGATGTGTTCTGGTGTATTGTTTGGTATCGATCTACTGATGTGTTCTGGTGTATTGTTAGGTATCGATCTACTGATGTGTTCTGGTGTATTGTTTGGTATCTATCTACTGATGTGTTCTGGTGTATTGTTAGGTATCTATCTACTGATGTGTTCTGGTGTATTGTTAGGTATCTACTGATGTGTTCTGGTGTATTGTTAGGTATCTATCTACTGATGTGTTCTGGTGTATTGTTAGGTATCTATCTACTGGTGTGTTCTGGTGTATTGTTAGGTATCTACTGATGTGTTCTGGTGTATTGTTAGGTATCTATCTACTGATGTGTTCTGGTGTATTGTTAGGTATCTACTGATGTGTTCTGGTGTATTGTTAGGTATCTATCTACTGATGTGTCTGGTGTATTGTTATGTATCTATGTTCTGGTGTATTGTAGGTATCTACTACTGATGTGTTCTGGTGTATTGTTAGGTATCTATCTACTGATGTGTTCTGGTGTATTGTTAGGTATCTATCTACTGATGTGTTCTGGTGTATTGTTAGGTATCTATCTACTGATGTGTTCTGGTGTATTGTTAGGTATCTATCTACTGATGTGTTCTGGTGTATTGTTAGGTATCTATCTACTGATGTGTTCTGGTGTATTGTTAGGTATCTACTAGGGGTGTAACGATCCATCTACTACATCGATGTATCGATTTATATTCATATGATCCAACTACATCGATCTGTGCTCGGCGAGTTGGCCTTTTGGACAACATATATCGATCTAACATCGTTTTAAAATGTAATAAATCGATTGTATCGATACTAGGAAATAACCCATTGGATTTAAGCACGTCAGACTTTATATGCAGGGGTGCACATAACTGGTACGCAGATACGCAAGCGCGACAAAAATCAGGAATGCGTAATGCCACCTGTGTTACTACGCGCCTTTGCGTACTTGACCGATCTTCTCATCTAACCTTACACATGACATGTTGCTTGTCAACTACTGTCAGGGATGTCCAAAAAGCAACAGACATTAAGCAGCTTCTTTGGCGTTTCGCCACCTACAAAGAAACGCCAACTGGAGCCAGAGCCGAAGAAAATACTTTTTTCGGAAAAGTGGCTCCAAGATGTGCAGTGGCTTGAACCTAACGATGAGCGCACTGAAATGTGGTGCAAGATTTGCCGCTCAAATCCACATCTAGCAGACAAAACAGGTGCATTTTATAAAGGCTCAAAGAATTTCAACCATCCTTTATTTGACAAACATGAAAAGAGCAAGGAGCACACGAATGTGGCGCAAGCCATTGCTAAAAGCTAGCCGAGAATAAATGTCCAGTCGCCCACTTGCCAGATGGCGAGACAAGCTGAATGAAGAACAGCGGCAAGCTCTGTTTAATATTTTTCTCTTTCCATAAAGCTAAACATCAGATCCATCAAAAAGCAGCCCCCAAAATTCAGCAGACTGCAACTTGGCTCGTAACTCCCCGCTGATGATGGTGTGAGCGATGCTAGAGCAAAAAAAAACTGCTGCACTGAATAAAGCTATGTGAAGAAAAATGGGATCTCCTTTGTGGAACTGGGTAAGTTTCATAATACCAGATTGTCTGCATGGAGGCATGAAACACTGTTAAAAATATAAAGACTATTGCCAGCCATTAAAATGCAACTGGTTACCAGGTATTTATTTCAGTCACACTGGTTGAATTTTTGGCTAAAAGGTTACTGAATCGATTTCAAGTCACTGAATCGTTTCGGATCGTATCGTTCTAAATGAACCAATATCGCCCTTGAATCGTATCGACAACCACGAATCGTGATACAAATCGAATCGTTGTTAAAACGAATCGTTACACCCCTAGTATCTACTGATGTGTTCTGGTGTATTGTTAGGTATCTATCTACTGATGTGTTCTGGTGTATTGTTAGGTATCTATCTACTGATGTGTTCTGGTGTATTGTTAGGTATCTATCTACTGATGTGTTCTGGTGTATTGTTAGGTATCTACTAGGGGTGTAACGATCCATCTACTACATCGATGTATCGATTTATATTCATATGATCCAACTACATCGATCTGTGCTCGGCGAGTTGGCCTTTTGGACAACATATATCGATCTAACATCGTTTTAAAATGTAATAAATCGATTGTATCGATACTAGGAAATAACCCATTGGATTTAAGCACGTCAGACTTTATATGCAGGGGTGCACATAACTGGTACGCAGATACGCAAGCGCGCCAAAAATCAGGAATGCGTAATGCCACCTGTGTTACTACGCGCCTTTGCGTACTTGACCGATCTTCTCATCTAACCTTACACATGACATGTTGCTTGTCAACTACTGTCAGGGATGTCCAAAAAGCAACAGACATTAAGCAGCTTCTTTGGCGTTTCGCCACCTACAAAGAAACGCCAACTGGAGCCAGAGCCGAAGAAAATACTTTTTTCGGAAAAGTGGCTCCAAGATGTGCAGTGGCTTGAAGCTAACGATGAGCGCACTGAAATGTGGTGCAAGATTTGCCGCTCAAATCCACATCTAGCAGACAAAACAGGTGCATTTTATAAAGGCTCAAAGAATTTCAACCATCCTTTATTTGACAAACATGAAAAGAGCAAGGAGCACACGAATGTGGCGCAAGCCATTGCTAAAAGCTAGCCGAGAATAAATGTCCAGTCTCCCACTTGCCAGATGGCGAGACAAGCTGAATGAAGAACAGCGGCAAGCTCTGTTTAATATTTTTCTCTTTCCATAAAGCTAAACATCAGATCCATCAAAAAGCAGCCCCCAAAATTCAGCAGACTGCAACTTGGCTCGTAACTCCCCGCTGATGGTGTGAGCGATGCTAGAGCAAAAAAAAACTGCTGCACTGAATAAAGCTATGTGAAGAAAATGGGATCTCCTTTGTGGAACTGGGTAAGTTTCATAATACCAGATGGTCTGCATGGAGGCATGAAACACTGTTAAAAATATAAAGACTATTGCCAGCCATTAAAATGCAACTGGTTACCAGGTATTTATTTCAGTCACACTGGTTGAATTTTTGGCTAAAAGGTTACTGAATCGATTTCAAGTCACTGAATCGTTTCGGATCGTATCGTTCTAAATGAACCAATATCGTCCTTGAATCGTATCGACAACCACGAATCGTGATACAAATCGAATCGTTGTTAAAACGAATCGTTACACCCCTAGTATCTACTGATGTGTTCTGGTGTATTGTTAGGTATCTATCTACTGATGTGTTCTGGGGTATTGTTAGGTATCTATCTACTGATGTGTTCTGGTGTATTGTTAGGTATCTATCTACTGATGTGTTCTGGTGTATTGTTAGGTATCGATCTACTGATGTGTTCTGGTGTATTGTTAGGTATCTATCTACTGATGTGTTCTGGTGTATTGTTAGGTATCTATCTACTGATGTGTTCTGGTGTATTGTTAGGTATCTATCTACTGATGTGTTCTGGTGTATTGTTAGGTATCTATCTACTGATGTGTTCTGGTGTATTGTTAGGTATCTATCTACTGATGTGTTCTGGTGTATTGTTAGGTATCTACTGATGTGTTCTGGTGTATTGTTAGGTATCTATCTACTGATGTGTTCTGGTGTATTGTTAGGTATCTATCTACTGATGTGTTCTGGTGTATTGTTAGGTATCTATTTACTGATGTGTTCTGGTGTATTGTTAGGTATCTACTGATGTGTTCTGGTGTATTGTTAGGTATCTATTGATGTGTTCTGGTGTATTGTTAGGTATCTATCTACTGATGTGTTCTGGTGTATTGTTAGGTATCTATCTACTGATGTGTTCTGGTGTATTGTTAGGTACCTACTGATGTGTTCTGGTGTATTGTTAGGTATCTACTGATGTGTTCTGGTGTATTGTTAGGTATCTACTGATGTGTTCTGGTGTATTGTTAGGTATCTACTGATGTGTTCTGGTGTATTGTTAGGTATCTACTGATGTGTTCTGGTGTATTGTTAGGTATCTACTGATGTGTTCTGGTGTATTGTTAGGTATCTACTGATGTGTTCTGGTGTAGGTATGTACTGATGTGTTCTGGTGTATTGTTAGGTATCTACTGATGTGTTCTGGTTATTGTTAGGTATCTATGATGTTAGGTGTATTGTTAGGTATCTACTGATGTGTTCTGGTGTATTGTTAGGTATCTATCTACTGATGTGTTCTGGTGTATTGTTAGGTATCTATCTACTGATGTGTTCTGGTGTATTGTTAGGTATCTACTGATGTGTTCTGGTGTATTGTTAGGTACCTACTGATGTGTTCTGGTGTATTGTTAGGTACCTATGTTCCTACCTGCTTGTTGTGTCGTGGCTGCAGCACCAATAGCTGGTTCTCCCCAGGTGGGAGGCTGTGGGAGGCGCAGTCGGCTGTCCCGGCACAGCCTCCAGGCTGCAGTATGGAAAAGGGAGGCTGGGTGCTCAGCCTGAAACTCAGAGGCATCTCTGTACTGTTCTTCAACTGGAACGTCCGTGTGATGGAACACTTCCTATGGACCATCTGAGAAAAAACAATATGGTAGAGAAGTTACCCAATGACAAAATATGAGCCTGTAAATGGAAGAAATAAAACATTGTAGACTAAAAAATGTCAAGTGATTTGAAAAAAACAACATTTACTGTTGAAAAGTAACATCAAGTATAAATACAGTAAAGTATTAAAAAACACTATTTTACTCCAAACTGATTTTTTTACCCTTTAGTGTGTGTCCTTTACTGTATTTATACTTGGGATACTATTTTCAACTGTAAAAGTTCAAAAACCGTTGGATGACATCTTTAAATCTGTAGGTGGTTTGGCAGGTGTCTCAGACCCACCTGATTGTGTGGATCTCCCTGTATTAAATCACTAGCCACAGCACAGAACTCCAGACACTCCTCTTCCTCCTCCATCTGAACTGACAGGCTGAAGAGGAGAACACAGACAGTAAGTCACTGACAGGCTAAAGAGATGAACACAGACAGTAAGTCACTGACAGGCTACAGAGATGAACACAGACAGTAAGTCACTGACAGGCTACAGAGATGAACACAGACAGTAAGTCACTGACAGGCTACAGAGATGAACACAGACAGTAAGTCACTGACAGGCTACAGAGATGAACACAGACAGTAAGTCACTGACAGGCTAAAGAGATGAACACAGACAGTAAGTCACTGACAGGCTACAGAGATGAACACAGACAGTAAGTCACTGACAGGCTACAGAGATGAACACAGACAGTAAGTCACTGACAGGCTACAGAGATGAACACAGACAGTAAGTCACTGACAGGCTACAGAGATGAACACAGACAGTAAGTCACTGACAGGCTAAAGAGATGAACACAGACAGTAAGTCACTGACAGGCTAAAGAGATGAACACAGACAGTAAGTCACTGACAGGCTAAAGAGATGAACACAGACAGTAAGTCACTGACAGGCTAAAGAGATGAACACAGACAGTAAGTCACTGACAGGCTACAGAGATGAACACAGCCAGTAAGTCACTGACAGGCTACAGAGATGAACACAGACAGTAAGTCACTGACAGGCTAAAGAGATGAACACAGACAGTAAGTCACTGACAGGCTAAAGAGATGAACACAGACAGTAAGTCACTGACAGGCTACAGAGATGAACACAGACAGTAAGTCACTGACAGGCTGAAGAGGAGAACACAGACAGTAAGTCACTGACAGGCTAAAGAGATGAACACAGACAGTAAGTCACTGACAGGCTACAGAGATGAACACAGACAGTAAGTCACTGACAGGCTAAAGAGATGAACACAGACAGTAAGTCACTGACAGGCTACAGAGATGAACACAGACAGTAAGTCACTGACAGGCTAAAGAGATGAACACAGACAGTAAGTCACTGACAGGCTACAGAGATGAACACAGACAGTAAGTCACTGACAGGCTAAAGAGATGAACACAGACAGTAAGTCACTGACAGGCTACAGAGATGAACACAGACAGTAAGTCACTGACAGGCTACAGAGATGAACACAGACAGTAAGTCACTGACAGGCTAAAGAGATGAACACAGACAGTAAGTCACTGACAGGCTAAAGAGATGAACACAGACAGTAAGTCACTGACAGGCTAAAGAGATGAACACAGACAGTAAGTCACTGACAGGCTAAAGAGATGAACACAGACAGTAAGTCACTGACAGGCTAAAGAGATGAACACAGACAGTAAGTCACTGACAGGCTACAGAGATGAACACAGACAGTAAGTCACTGACAGGCTACAGAGATGAACACAGACAGTAAGTCACTGACAGGCTAAAGAGATGAACACAGACAGTAAGTCACTGACAGGCTAAAGAGGAGAACACAGACAGTAAGTCACTGACAGGCTAAAGAGATGAACACAGACAGTAAGTCACTGACAGGCTAAAGAGATGAACACAGACAGTAAGTCACTGACAGGCTACAGAGATTAACACAGACAGACCACCTGCTCTACAATTTCATACATTCAGTTGATTTACTGTCCCTACTACACATTGGGGCAGTGTTCCCGGACGCCAATTAGGCCAAGTCCTGCACTAAAAGGCAAGTTCAATGGACGTTTTAGTCTGGGAAACCACCCAATTAAGCATGTCTATGGTCAATAGTGGTTTCTTACACAGCAGATCTGACGGAGGCCTGGAGGTCCAGTCTGAGAGGCTCCAGATCCCGACCCTGAGCCCTTTGAACCTTCCCTGGGATACAGGAGGACACCTGCAGGGACACACCTGTGAGCACCAAACATCACATGATCACAGAATCATGGCACATCAAATTTGGAACCGTAATACCTTGGAGTCAAGGCTCATGAAGCCCAGAGCGAAGGACACACAGGCAGCCTTAGAGGTCAGTCCTGACAGGGTCAGGGGAGTGAAGGAGATGTGGATGGTGCTGCTGCCCCCTGCTGGGACATCCTGGAATAACAACAAGGTTAAAATACTGGTCAACATACCTGCTTTCCCTTCTACTGTATCCAACACAGTTAATGTGATGGTCTCTTAAAGATGGTCATGCTATCTGTTGTGGGGTGATGCAGTATGGGTGGTCTGTTGTAGAGTGATGCAGTATGGGTAGTCTGTTGTGGGGTGATGCAGTATGGGTGGTCTGCTGTAGAGTGATGCAGTATGGGTACTCTGCTGTAGAGTGATGCAGTATGGGTACTCTGCTGTAGAGTGATGCAGTATGGGTAGTCTGTTGTAGAGTGATGCAGTATGGATAGTCTGTTGTAGAGTGATGCAGTATGGGAAGTCTGTTGAAGAGTGATGCAGTATGGGTAGTCTGTTGTAGAGTGATGCAGTATGGGTAGTCTGTTGTGGGGTGATGCAGTATGGGTGGTCTGCTGTAGAGTGATGCAGTATGGGTACTCTGCTGTAGAGTGATGCAGTATGGGTACTCTGCTGTAGAGTGATGCAGTATGGGTAGTCTGTTGTAGAGTGATGCAGTATGGGTAGTCTGTTGAAGAGTGATGCAGTATGGGTACTCTGCTGTAGAGTGATGCAGTATGGGTAGTCTGTTGTAGAGTGATGCAGTATGGGTAGTCTGTTGAAGAGTGATGCAGTATGGGTAGTCTGTTGTAGAGTGATGCAGTATGGGTAGTCTGTTGTAGAGTGATGCAGTATGGGTAGTCTGTTGTAGAGTGATGCAGTATGGGAAGTCTGTTGAAGAGTGATGCAGTATGGGTAGTCTGTTGTAGAGTGATGCAGTATGGGTAGTCTGCTGTACATACTATCTGTTGTAGAGTGATGCAGTATGGGAAGTCTGTTGAAGAGTGATGCAGTATGGGTAGTCTGCTGTAGAGTGATGCAGTATGGGTAGTCTGCTGTAGTGTGATGCAGTATGGGTAGTCTGCTGTAGAGTGATGTAGTATGGGTAGTCTGCTGTAGAGTGATGCAGTATGGGTAGTCTGTTGTAGAGTGATGCAGTATGGGTAGTCTGCTGTAGAGTGATGCAGAATGCGTAGTCTGCTGTAGAGTGATGCAGTATGGATAGTCTGTTGTAGAGTGATGCAGTATGGGTCGTCTACTGTAGAGTGATGCAGTATGGGTAGTCTGTTGTAGAGTGATGCAGTATGGGAAGTCTACTGTGGACTGATGCAGTATTGGTAGTCTACTGTGGAGTGATGCAGTATGGGTCGTCTACTGTAGAGTGATGCAGTATGGTTGGTCTACTGTGGAGTGATGCAGTATGGGTAGTCTACTGTGGAGTGATGCAGTATGGGTAGTCTACTGTGGAGTGATGCAGTATGGGTGGTCTACTGTGGAGTGATGCAG
>JAGTTL010000189.1:0-42500 GCA_036851935.1 Coregonus suidteri | reverse complement strand
ACGCAGTCAAAACACGGTTCAAACCCTGTCAGTAGATACAGGACCACGCAGTCAAAACACGGTTCAAACCCTGTCAGTAGATACAGGAACACGCAGTCAAAACACGGTTCAAACCCTGTCAGTAGATACAGGAACAACGCAGTCAAAACACGGTTCAAACCCTGTCAGTAGATACAGGAACACGCAGTCAAAACACGTTCAAAACCCTGTCAGTAGATACAGGAACACGCAGTCAAAAACGGTTCAAACCCTGTCAGTAGATACAGGAACACGCAGTCAAAACACGGTTTCAAACCCTGTCAGTAGATACAGGAACACGCAGTCAAAACACGGTTCAAACCCTGTCAGTCAGTAGATAAAACACGGAACACGCAGTCAAAACACGGTTCAAACCCTGTCAGTAGATACAGGAACACGCAGTCAAAACACGGTTCAAACCCTTCAGTAGATACAGGAACACGCAGTCAAAACACGGTTCAAACCCTGTCAGTAGATACAGGAACACGCAGTCAAAACACGGTTCAAACCCTGTCAGTAGATACAGGAACACGCAGTCAAAACACGGTTCAAACCCTGTCAGTAGATACAGGAACACGCAGTCAAAACACGGTTTCAAACCCTCAAAACAGGAACACGCAGTTCAAAACCCGGTTCAAACCCTGTCAGTAGATACAGGAACACACAGTCAAAACACGGTTCAAACCCTGTCAGTAGATACAGGAACACGCAGTCAAAACACGGTTCAAACCCTGTCAGTAGATACAGGAAAACGCAGTCAAAACACGGTTCAAACCCTGTCAGTAGATACAGGAACACGCAGTCAAAACACGGTTCAAACCCTGTCAGTAGATACAGGAACACGCAGTCAAAACACGGTTCAAACCCTGTCAGTAGATACAGGAACACGCAGTCAAAACACGGTTCAAACCCTGTCAGTAGATACAGGAACACGCAGTCAAAACACGGTTTCAAACCCTGTCAGTAGATACAGGAACACGCAGTCAAAACACGGTTCAAACCCTGTCAGTAGATACAGGAACACGCAGTCAAAACACGGTTCAAAACCCTGTCAGTAGATACAGGAACACGCAGTCAAAACACGGTTCAAACCCTGTCAGTAGATACAGGAACACGCAGTCAAAAAAAACCACGGTTCAAACCCTGTCAGTAGATACAGGAACACGCAGTCAAAACACGGTTCAAACCCTGTCAGTAGATACAGGAACACGCAGTCAAAACACGGTTTCAAACCCTGTCAGTAGATACAGGAACACGCAGTCAAAAACACGGTTCAAACCCTGTCAGTAGATACAGGAACACGCAGTCAAAACACGGTTCAAACCCTGTCAGTAGATACAGGAACACGCAGTCAAAACACGGTTCAAACCCTGTCAGTAGATACAGGAACACGCAGTCAAAACACGGTTTCAAACCTGTCAAACACGGTTCAAACTGTCAGTAGATACAGGAACACGCAGTCAAAAACACAGTTCAAACCCTGTCAGTAGATACAGGAACACGCAGTCAAAACACGGTTCAAAACCCTGTCAGTAGATACAGGAACACGCAGTCAAAACACGGTTCAAAACCCTGTCAGTAGATACAGGAACACGCAGTCAAAACGGTTCAAACCCTGTCAGTAGATACAAACAGTCAAACACGGTCAAACCCTGTCAGTAGATACAGGAACACGCAGTCAAAACACGGTTCAAACCCTGTCAGTAGATACAGGAACACGCAGTCAAAACACGGTTCAAACCCTGTCAGTAGATACAGGAACACGCAGTCAAAACACGGTTCAAACCCTGTCAGTAGATACAGGAACACGGTTCAAACCCTGTCAGTCAAAACACGGTTCAAACCCTGTACAGTAGATAAAACAGGAACACGTCAGTCAAACACACGCAGTCAAAACCCAAACCCTGTCAGTAGATACAGGAACACGCAGTCAAAAAACACGGTTCAAACCTGTCAGCAGAGATACAGGAACACGCAGTCAAAACACGGTTCAAACCCTGTCAGTAGATACAGGAACACGCAGTCAAAACACGGTTCAAACCCTGTCAGTAGATACAGGAACACGCAGTCAAAACACGGTTCAAACCCTGTCAGTAGATACAGGAACACGCAGTCAAAACACGGTTCAAACCCTGTCAGTAGATACAGGAACAGGAACACCCTGCAGTCAAAAAAACACACCCTGTCAAGATACAGGAACACGCAGTCAAAACACGGTTCAAACCCTGTCAGTAGATACAGGAACACGCAGTCAAAACACGGTTCAAACCCTGTCAGTAGATACAGGAACACGCAGTCAAAACACGGTTCAAACCCTGTCAGTAGATACAGGAACACGCAGTCAAAACACGGTTCAAAACCCTGTCAGTAGATACAGGAACACGCAGTCAAAACACGGTTCAAACCCTGTCAGTAGATACAGGAAAAACACGCAAACCCTGTCAAAGATACACGGAACACGCAGTCAAAACACCCCCTGTCAGTAGATACAGGAACACGCAGTCAAAACACGGTTCAAACCCTGTCAGTAGATACAGGACACGCACAAAACAGTCAAAACACGTCAGTTCAAACCCTCAAAACACGGTTCAAACCCTGTCAGTAGATACAGGAACACGCAGTCAAAACACGGTTCAAAACAGGAACACGGTTCAAACACGGTTCAAACCCTGTCAGTAGATACAGGAACACGCAGTCAAAACACGGTTCAAACCCTGTCAGTAGATACAGGAACACGCAGTCAAAACACGGTTCAAACCCTGTCAGTAGATACAGGAACACGGTCAAAACACGGTTCAAAACCTGTCAGTAGATACAGACGCAGTCAAAACACGGTTCAAAACACTGTCAGTAGATAAGGAACACGCAGTCAAAACACGGTTCAAACCCTGTCAGTAGATACAGGAAAACACGCAGTCAAAACACGGTTCAAACCCTGTCAGTAGATACAGGAACACGCAGTCAAAAACACGGTTCAAAACCCTGTCAGTAGATACAGGAACACGCAGTCAAAACACGGTTCAAACCCTGTCAGTAGATACAGGACACGCAGTCAAAACACGGTTTCAAACCCTGTCGTCAGTAGATACAGGAACACACGCAGTCAAAACACGGTTCAAACCCTGTCAGTAGATACAGGAACACACAGTCAAAACACGGTTCAAACCCTGTCAGTAGATACAGGAACACACAGTCAAAACACGGTTCAAACCCTGTCAGTAGATACAGGGACCACACAGTCAAAAAGATACGGTTCAAACCCTGTCAGTAGATACAGGAACACGCAGTCAAAACACGTTTCAAACCCTGTCAGTAGATACAGGAACACGCAGTCAAAACACGGTTCAAACCCTGTCAGTAGATACAGGAACACGGAACACGCAGTCAAAACACGGTTCAAACCCTGTCAGTAGATACAGGAACACGCAGTCAAAACACGGTTCAAACCCTGTCAGTAGATACAGGAACACGCAGTCAAAACACGGTTCAAACCCTGTCAGTAGATACAGGAACACGCAGTCAAAACACGGTTCAAACCCTGTCAGTAGATACAGGAACACGCAGTCAAAACACGGTTCAAACCCTGTCAGTAGATACAGGAACACGCAGTCAAAACACGGTTCAAACCCTGTCAGTAGATACAGGAACACGCAGTCAAAACACGGTTCAAACCCCCTGTCAGTAGATACAGGAACACGCAGTCAAAACACGGTTCAAACCCTGTCAGTAGATACAGGAACACGCAGTCAAAACACGGTTCAAACCCTGTCAGTAGATACAGGAACACGCAGTCAAAACACGGTTCAAACCCTGTCAGTAGATACAGGAACACGCAGTCAAAACACGGTTCAAACCCTGTCAGTAGATACAGGAACACGCAGTCAAAACACGGTTCAAACCCTGTCAGTAGATACAGGAACACACAGTCAAAACACGGTTCAAACCCTGTCAGTAGATACAGGACCACACAGTCAAAACACGGTTCAAACCCTGTCAGTAGATACAGGAACACGGAGTCAAAACACGGTTCAAACCCTGTCAGTAGATACAGGAACACGCAGTCAAAACACGGTTCAAACCCTGTCAGTAGATACAGGAACACGCAGTCAAAAACACGGTTCAAACCCTGTCAGTAGATACAGGAACACGCAGTCAAAACACGGTTCAAACCCTGTCAGTAGATACAGGAAACACGCAGTCAAAAACACGGTTCAAACCCTGTCAGTAGATACAGGAACACACAGTCAAAAACACGGTTCAAACCCTGTCAGTAGATACAGGACCACACAGTCAAAAAACACGGTTCAAACCCTGTCAGTAGATACAGGAACACACAGTCAAAACACGGTTCAAACCCTGTCAGTAGATACAGGAACACGCAGTCAAAACACGGTTCAAACCCTGTCAGTAGATACAGGAACACGCAGTCAAAACACGGTTCAAACCCTGTCAGTAGATACAGGAACACGCAGTCAAAACACGGTTCAAACCCTGTCAGTAGAACACGGTTCAAAACCTGTCAGTATACAGGAACAGTCAACACAGTCAAAACACGGTTCAAACCCTGTCAGTAGATACAGGAACACGCAGTCAAAACACGGTTCAAACCCTGTCAGTAGATACAGGAACACGCATTCAAAACACGTTTCAAACCCTGTCAGTAGATACAGGAACACGCAGTCAAAACACGGTTCAAACCCTGTCAGTAGATACAGGAACACGCAGTCAAAACACGGTTCAAACCCTGTCAGTAGATACAGGAACACGCAGTCAAAACACGGTTCAAACCCTGTCAGTAGATACAGGACCACACAGTCAAAACACGGTTCAAACCCTGTCAGTAGATACAGGAACCACACAGTCAAAACACGGTTCAAACCCTGTCAGTAGATACAGGAACACGCAGTCAAAACACGGTTCAAACCCTGTCAGTAGATACAGGAACACGCAGTCAAAACACGGTTCAAACCCTGTCAGTAGATACAGGAACACGAAAAACACGCAGTCAAAAACACGGTTCAAACCCAAACCCTGTCAGTAGATACAGGAACACACAGTCAAAACACGGTTCAAAACCCTGTCAGTAGATACAGGAACCACACAGTCAAAACACGGTTCAAACCCAAACCCCTGTCAGTAGATACAGGAACACGCAGTCAAAACACGGTTCAAAACAGTCAAACAGGAACACGGTTCAAACCCTGTCAGTAGATACAGGAACACGCAGTCAAAACACGGTTCAAACCCTGTCAGTAGATACAGGAACACGCAGTCAAAACACGGTTCAAGTCAAAACACGGTTCAAACCCTGTCAGTAGATACAGGAACACGCAGTCAAAAAACACGTTTCAAACCCTGTCAGTAGATACAGGAACACGCAGTCAAAACACGGTTTTCAAACCCTGTCAGTAGATACAGGAACACGCAGTCAAAACACGGTTCAAACCCCAAAACACGTCAGTAGATACAGGAACACGCAGTCAAAACACGGTTTCAAAACCCTGTCAGTAGATACAGGACACACGCAGTCAAAACACGGTTCAAACCCTGTCAGTAGATACAGGAACACGCAGTCAAAACACGGTTCAAACCCTGTCAGTAGATACAGGGAACACGCAGTCAAAACACGGTTCAAACCCTGTCAGTAGATACAGGAACACGCAGTCAAAACACGGTTCAAACCCTGTCAGTAGATACAGGAACACGCAGTCAAAACACGGTTCAAACCTGTCAGTAGATACAGGAACACGCAGTCAAAACCCCGGTTCAAACCCTGTCAGTAGATACAGGAACACGCAGTCAAAACACGGTTCAAAACCCTGTCAGTAGATACAGGAACACGCAGTCAAAAACACGGTTCAAACCCTGTCAGTAGATACAGGAACACGCAGTCAAAACACGGTTCAAACCCCTGTCAGTAGATACAGGAACACGCAGTCAAAACACGGTTCAAACCCTGTCAGTAGATACAGGAACACGCAGTCAAAACACGGTTCAAAACCTGTCAGTAGATACAGGAACACGCAGTCAAAACACGGTTCAAACCCTGTCAGTAGATACAGGAACACGCAGTCAAAAACACGGTTCAAACCCTGTCAGTAGATACAGGGTCAAACACGCAGTCAAAACACGGTTCAAACCCTGTCAGTAGATACAGGAACACGCAGTCAAAACACGTTTCAAACCCTGTCAGTAGATACAGGAACACGCAGTCAAAAACACGGTTCAAACCCTGTCAGTAGATACAGGAACACGCAGTCAAAAACACGGTTCAAACCCTGTCAGTAGATACAGGAACACGCAGTCAAAACACGGTTCAAACCCTGTCAGTAGATACAGGACCACACAGTCAAAACACGGTTCAAACCCTGTCAGTAGATACAGGAACACACAGTCAAAACACGGTTCAAACCCTGTCAGTAGATACAGGAACACGCAGTCAAAACACGGTTCAAACCCTGTCAGTAGATACAGGAACACGCAGTCAAAACACGGTTCAAACCCTGTCAGTAGATACAGGAACACGCAGTCAAAACACGGTTCAAACCCTGTCAGTAGAAACAGGAACACGCAGTCAAAACACGGTTCAAACCCTGTCAGTAGATACAGGACCACACAGTCAAAACACGGTTCAAACCCTGTCAGTAGATACAGGAACACGCAGTCAAAACACGGTTCAAACCCTGTCAGTAGATACAGGAACACGCAGTCAAAACATGGTTCAAACCCTGTCAGTAGATACAGGAACACGCAGTCAAAACACGGTTCAAACCCTGTCAGTAGATACAGGAACACGCATTCAAAACACGGTTCAAACCCTGTCAGTAGATACAGGAACACGCAGTCAAAACACGGTTCAAACCCTGTCAGTAGATACAGGAACACGCAGTCAAAACACGGTTCAAACCCTGTCAGTAGATACAGGAACACGCAGTCAAACACGGTTCCAAACCCTGTCAGTAGATACAGGAACACGCAGTCAAAACACGGTTTCAAACCCTGTCAGTAGATACAGGAACACGCAGTCAAAAACACGGTTCAAACCCTGTCAGTAGATACAGGAACACGCAGTCAAAACACGGTTCAAACACCCTGTCAGTAGATACAGGAACACGCAGTCAAAACACGGTTCAAAACCCTGTCAGTAGATACAGGAAACACACAGTCAAAACACGGTTCAAACCCTGTCAGTAGATACAGGAACACGCATTCAAAACACGTTTCAAAACCCTGTCAGTAGATACAGGAACACGCAGTCAAAACACGGTTCAAACCCTGTCAGTAGATACAGGAAACACACGCAGTCAAAACACGGTTTCAAACCCTGTCAGTAGATACAGGAACACGCAGTCAAAACACGGTTCAAACCCTGTCAGTAGATACAGGAACACGCAGTCAAAACACGGTTCAAACCCTGTCAGTAGATACAGGACCACACAGTCAAAAAACACGGTTCAAACCCTGTCAGTAGATACACAGGAACACGCAGTCAAAACACGGTTCAAACCCTGTCAGTAGATACAGGAACACGCAGTCAAAACACGGTTCAAACCCTGTCAGTAGATACAGGAACACGCATTCAAAACACGTTTCAAACCCTGTCAGTAGATACAGGAACACGCAGTCAAAACACGGTTCAAACCCTGTCAGTAGATACAGGAACACGCAGTCAAAAACACGGTTCAAACCCTGTCAGTAGATACAGGAACACGCAGTCAAAACACGGTTTCAAACCCTGTCAGTAGATACAGGAACACGCAGTCAAAAACACGGTTCAAAACCCTGTCAGTAGATACAGGAACACGCAGTCAAAAACACGGTTCAAACCCCTGTCAGTAGATACAGGAACACGCAGTCAAACACACGGTTCAAACCCTGTCAGTAGATACAGGAACACGCAGTCAAAACACGGTTCAAACCCTGTCAGTAGATACAGGACCACGCAGTCAAAACACGGTTCAAACCCTGTCAGTAGATACAGGAACACGCAGTCAAAACACGGTTCAAACCCTGTCAGTAGATACAGGAACACGCAGTCAAAACACGGTTCAAACCCTGTCAGTAGATACAGGAACACGCAGTCAAAACACGGTTCAAACCCTGTCAGTAGATACAGGAACACGCATTCAAAACACGGTTCAAACCCTGTCAGTAGATACAGGAACACGCAGTCAAAACACGGTTCAAACCCTGTCAGTAGATACAGGAACACAGGAAACACGGTTCAAACCCTGCAGTAGATCAAACACACAATCAAAACACGTTCAAACCCTGTCAGTAGATACACGAACACGGTTCAAAGTCAAAAGGAACACGGTTCAAACCCTGTCAGTAGATACAGGACCACACAGTCAAAACACGGTTCAAACCCTGTCAGTAGATACAGGAACACGCAGTCAAAACACGGTCAACCCTGTCAGTAGATACAGGAACACGCAGTCAAAACACGGTTCAAAACCCTGTCAGTAGATACAGGAACACGCAGTCAAAACACGTTTCAAACCCTGTCAGTAGATACAGGAACACGCAGTCAAAACACGGTTCAAACCCTGTCAGTAGTCAGTAGATACACGAACACGCAACCCTGTCAAAACAGGACCACGGTGTTCAAACCCTGTCAGTAGATACAGGAACACGCAGTCAAAACACGGTTTCAAACCCTGTCAGTAGATACAGGAACACGCAGTCAAAACACGGTTCAAACCCTGTCAGTAGATACAGGAACACACAGTCAAAACACGGTTCAAACCCTGTCAGTAGATACAGGACCACGCAGTCAAAACACGGTTCAAACCCTGTCAGTAGATACAGGAACACGCAGTCAAAACACGGTTCAAACCCTGTCAGTAGATACAGGAACACACGCAGTCAAAAACACGTTTCAAACCCTGTCAGTAGATACAGGACCACGCAGTCAAAAACACGGTTCAAACCCTGTCAGTAGATACAGGAACACGCAGTCAAAACACGGTTCAAACCCTGTCAGTAGATACAGGAACACGCAGTCAAAACACGGTTCAAACCCTGTCAGTAGATACAGGAACACGCAGTCAAAACACGGTTCAAACCCTGTCAGTAGATACAGGAACACGCAGTCAAAACACGGTTCAAACCCTGTCAGTAGATACAGGAACACGCAGTCAAAACACGGTTCAAACCCTGTCAGTAGATACAGGAACACGCAGTCAAAACACGTTCAAACCCTGTCAGTAGATACAGGAACACACAGTCAAAACACGGTTCAAACCCTGTCAGTAGATACGGAGGAACACGCAGTAGATAAAACACGCAGTCAAAACCTGTCAGTAGATACAGGAACACGCAGTCAAAACACGGTTCAAACCCTGTCAGTAGATACAGGAACACGCAGTCAAAACACGGTTCAAACCCTGTCAGTAGATACAGGAACACGCAGTCAAAACACGTTTCAAACCCTGTCAGTAGATACAGGAACACGCAGTCAAAACACGTTTCAAACCCTGTCAGTAGATACAGGAACACGCAGTCAAAACACGGTTCAAACCCTGTCAGTAGATACAGGACCACACGAAAAACACGCACTGTCAGTAATACAGGAACACGTTTCAAAACAAACACGCAGTCAAAACACGTCAAACCCTGTCAGTAGAAACAGGAACACACAGTCAAAACGTTTCAAACCCTGTCAGTAAAAACATATACAGGAACACGCAGTCAAAACACGGTTCAAACCCTGTCAGTAGATACAGGAACACGCAGTCAAAACACGGTTCAAACCCTGTCAGTAGATACAGGAACACGCAGTCAAAACACGTTTCAAACCCTGTCAGTAGATACAGGAACACGCAGTCAAAACACGGTTCAAACCCTGTCAGTAGATACAGGAACACACAGTCAAAACACGGTTCAAACCCTGTCAGTAGTAGACAGGACCACACAGTCAAAAGATACAGGAACACAGTCAAAACCCTGTTTCAAACCCTGTAGATACAGGAACACGCAGTCAAAAAACACGGTTCAAACCCTGTCAGTAGATACAGGAACACGCAGTCAAAACACGTTTCAAACCCTGTCAGTAGATACAGGAACACGCAGTCAAAACACGGTTCAAACCCTGTCAGTAGATACAGGAACACACAGTCAAAACACGGTTCAAACCCTGTCAGTAGATACAGGAACACACAGTCAAAACACGGTTCAAACCCTGTCAGTAGATACAGGACCACACAGTCAAAACACGGTTCAAACCCTGTCAGTAGATACAGGAACATACAGTCAAAACACGGTTCAAACCCTGTCAGTAGATACAGGAACACGCAGTCAAAACACGGTTCAAACCCTGTCAGTAGATACAGGAACACACGCAGTCAAAACACGGTTAGATACAAACCTGTCAGTAGATACAGGAAGATACATGCAGTCAAAAAACACGGTTTCAAACCCTGTCAGTAGATACAGGAACACGCAGTCAAAACACGTTTCAAACCCTGTCAGTAGATACAGGAACACGCAGTCAAAACACGGTTCAAACCCTGTCAGTAGATACAGGAACACGCAGTCAAAACACGGTTCAAACCCTGTCAGTAGATACAGGAACACACAGTCAAAACACGGTTCAAACCCTGTCAGTAGATACAGGACCACGCAGTCAAAACACGGTTCAAACCCTGTCAGTAGATACAGGAACACGCAGTCAAAACACGGTTCAAACCCTGTCAGTAGATACAGGAACACGCAGTCAAAACACGGTTCAAAAACCCAGTCAAAACACGTCAGTAGATACAGGAACACGCAGTCAAAAACACGGTTCAAACCCTGTCAGTAGATACAGGAACACGCAGTCAAAACACGGTTCAAACCCTGTCAGTAGATACAGGGAACACGCAGTCAAAACACGGTTCAAACCCTGTCAGTAGATACAGGAACCGCAGTCAAAACACGGTTTCAAACCCTGTCAGTAGATACAGGAACACACAGTCAAAACACGGTTCAAACCCTGTCAGTAGATACAGGAACACACAGTCAAAACACGGTTCAAAACCCTGTCAGTAGATACAGGAACACACAGTCAAAACACGGTTCAAACCCTGTCAGTAGATACAGGAACACACAGTCAAAACACGGTTCAAACCCTGTCAGTAGATACAGGAAACACGCAGTCAAAAACACGGTTCAAACCCTGTCAGTAGATACAGGAACACGCAGTCAAAACACGTTTCAAACCCTGTCAGTAGATACAGGAACACGCAGTCAAAACCACGGTTCAAACCCTGTCAGTAGATACAGGAACACGCAGTCAAAACACGGTTCAAACCCTGTCAGTAGATACAGGAACACACAGTCAAAACACGGTTCAAACCCTGTCAGTAGATACAGGAACACGCAGTCAAAACACGGTTCAAACCCTGTCAGTAGATACAGGAACACGCAGTCAAAACACGGTTCAAACCCTGTCAGTAGATACAGGAACACGCAGTCAAACACGGTTCAAACCCTGTCAGTAGATACAGGAACACGCAGTCAAAAAACACGGTTCAAACCCTGTCAGTAGATACAGGAACACACAGTCAAAACACACGGTTCAAACCCTGTCAGTAGATACAGGAACACGCAGTCAAAAACACGTTTCAAACCCTGTTCAAAGGAACACTGTTCAGTCAGAACAGGTTCAAACCCTGTCACGCAGGAACACGCAGTCAAAACACGGTTCAAACCCTGTCAGTAGATACAGGAACACACACAGTTCAAAAACACGGGTTCAAACCCTGTCAGTAGATACAGGAACACGCAGTCAAAACACGACTGTATTCAGGGGATGAAACATGAAATGATTTCTGTGTAAAGTAATACTAGTGTGTACCCTTCCTGTGCCTTGACCTCTACTTTCTCAGCTTGGACAGAGTGTAATGGCTTCTTACATGCAGGCCCCTGAAACACAAAGTCAATGCATACGTTAACATAATAGAGGTGAGTCATAAGTACAGTGCCTTGCTAAAAGTATTCATCCCCCTTGGTGTTTTTCCTATTATTTTGTTGCATTACAACCTGTAATTTAAAGGGATTTTTATTTGGATTTCATGTAATGGACATACAACAAAATAGTCCAAATTGGTGAAGTGAAATGAAAAAAAAATTACTTGTTTCAAAAAATTCAAAATAATATATAACTGAAAAGTGGTGTGTGCATATGTATTCACCCCCTTTGCTATGAAGCCCCCTTAAATAAGATCTGGTGCAACCAATTACCTTCAGAGGTCACATAATTAGTTAAATAAAGTCCACCTGTGTGTGCAATCTAAGTGTCACATGATCTCAGTATATATACACCTGTTTCTGAAAGGCCCCAGAGTCTGCAACACCACTAAGCAAGGGGCACCACCAAGCAAGCTGCACCATGAAGACCAAGGAGCTCTCCAAAACAGGTCAGGGACAAAGTTGTGGAGAAGTACAGATCAGAGTTGGGTTATATAAAAAAATATCAGACACTTAGAACATCCCACGGAGCACCATTAAATCCATTATTTAAAAAATGGAAAGAATATGGCACCACAACAAACCTGCCAAGAGAGGGCCGCCCACCAAAACTCACGGACCAGGCAAGGAGGGCATTAATCAGAGAGGCAACAAAGAGACCAAATATATTTTTTTACATTTTAGTCAAAGATAACCCTGAAGGAGCTGCAAAGCTCCACAGCAGAGATTGGAGTATCTGTCCATATGACCACTTTAAGCCGTACACTCCAGAGCTGGGATTTACAGAAGAGTGGCCAGAAAAAAGCCATTGCTTAAAGAAAAAAATAAGCAAACACGTTTGGTGTTCGCCAAAAGGCATGTGGGAGACGCCCTGAAATATGGAAGAAGGTACTCTGGTCAGATGAGACTAAAATTGAGCCTTTTGGCCATCAAGGAAAACGCTATGTCTGGCGCAAACCCAACACCTCTCATCACCCCGAGAACACCATCCCCACAGTGAAGCATGGTGGTGGCAGCATCATGCTGTGGGGATGTTTTTCATCGGCAGGGACTGGGAAACTGGTCAGAATTTAAGGAATGATGGCGCTAAATACAGGGAAATTCTTGAGGGAAACCTGTTTCAGCCTTCCAGAGATTTGAGACTGGGACAGAGGTTCACCTTCCAGCAGGATAATGACCCTAAGTATACTGCTAAAGCAACACTCAAGTGGTTTAAGGGGAAACGTTTAAATGTCTTAGAATGGCCTAGTCAAAGCCCAGACCTCAATCATATTGAGAATCTGTGGTATGACTTAAAGATTGCTGTACACCAGCGGAACCCATCCAACTTGAAGGAGATGGAGCAGTTTTGTCTTGAAGAATGGGCTGAAATCCCATTGGCTAGATGTGCCAAGTTTATAGAGACATGCCCCAAGAGACTTGCAGCTGTAATTGTTGCAAAAGGTGGCTCTACAAAGTATTGACTTTGGGGGGGTGAATAGTTATGCACGCTCAAGTGTTCTGATTTTTTTTGTCTTATTTCTTGTTTGTTTCACAATAAAAAAATTTTGCATCTTCAAAGTGGTAGGCATGTTGCGTAAATCAAATGATACAAACCCCCCAAATAAATACTTTCGCAAGCCTCTGTATTTATTAAATGCAAACAATTCAAAGAAAACACTAATGCATGAAACACATGAACAGATGGTTTAGAGGATACTAACCTAACGTAGCAGGCGTAAAGACATGTCTAAGCGGAGTCACATCCGGTTTTCAGGTAACGGAAGCTGTGTTGAAGATACTGTATCCCTGAGACCTGGATGCTAGCCATCTCATAGGCTAAGAAAATACAGACGTTACTGTACCTCTGCTGTGATTGGCCGGCTGGTGGTGAGGGGGGGCGTGTCCAGTGAAGTACTCTGCCTCCAGGGTGAAGGGGGCTGGGATAGCCCGTGTGATTGGTTATAACCAGCTGCTTGGTGATTGGTCGCTTCAACAGGACGTTGTCTCCAAAGTCCAGCACCAACGATGCAGCAGGGTCCTCTTCATCTAATCCAGGACTGGAGGGAAGACACACATCATCTAACATCAATTTGGCTTGATCGACGTTGGAAAATGAAATACTGCTTGCTGATTGGCCAAAGGACGCTCAATAGACAAGCTACAGCATGATACACCAGTCACTAGCTAGCCCTTGATCATGACTCTCAGTTCCACTCCATTACACATAAGAGTCATTGGACGAAGCCTTGATCATGACTCTCAGTTCCACTACATTACACATAAGAGTCATTGGACGAAGCCTTGATCATGACTCTCAGTTCCACTCCATTACACATAAGAGTCATTGGACGAAGCCTTGATCATGACCTCTCTCCACTTCCACACATTACACATAAGAGTCATTGGATCGAAGCCTTGATCATGACTCTCAAGTTTGGATCATGACACTACATTACACATAAGAGTCATTGGACGAAGCCTTGATCATGACTCTCAGTGTTACACTAAGAGTCATTGGACGAAGCCTTGATCATGACTCTCAGTCCACTCCATTACACATAAGAGTCATTGGACGAAGCCTTGATCATGACTCTCAGTTCCACTCCATTACACATAAGAGTCATTGGACGAAGCCTTGATCATGACTCTCAGTTCCACTACATTACACATAAGAGTCATTGGACGAAGCCTTGATCATGACTCTCAGTTCCACTCCATTACACATAAGAGTCATTGGACGAAGCCTTGATCATGACTCTCAGTTCCACTCCATTACACATAAGAGTCATTGGACAAAGCCTTGATCATGACTCTCAGTTCCACTAAGCCTACACATAAGAGTCATTGGACGAAGCCTTGATCATGACTCTCAGTTCCACTCCATTACACATAAGAGTCATTGGACGAAGCCCTTGATCATGACTCTCAGTTCCACCGAAGCCTTGATCATGACTCTCAGTTCCACTACATTACACATAAGAGTCATTGGACGATCATGACTCCTTGAGTCATGACTCTCAGTTCCACTCCATTACACATAAGAAGAGTCATTGGACAAAGGCGTCTTCTGTACGGGGGAGTTTTGTTAAGAGCCACGAACATTAACACGCATCGCTTCCGGTTTTGGACCTTATCTTTCATATCAGCGAGAAACAATCTTCAAAAACAAAAGGTTAAATTGATACACACCTTTATAGGGTAAGTGTTCCCACACGGCCAGATGGACAACAGACAGAAGACAGAGGGACCACCTGTTCTAGTTAGCTACCTAGCAGGCTCCGAACAATGCCTCCAGAAACATGTTGTCACTAAAATAACTGTTGGCTGCAACGGTGATGAAACCGGTTAAAACAGAGTACATTAAGTGTGTATGTTGCGTATGTGTGTATGTGATATGAAAGTAGAAGGATTGATGTTTCTAGAACCGTACCGCAATTGAGAATCGATTCAGGTTTATATGTATTTGTCTGTTTTGGCTGCCAGAGCCAGTCTACCTGAAAATAACAATGTTCTTGCTCCTAAAGAGAACACCTTTAGAAAAAAGGGTTCTTCGGCTCTCCCCATAGGAGAACCCTTTTTGGTTCCAGGTAGAACTCTTTTGACAGTAGGGCAAGTACCAGTCTCTAGGTGGACAGTAGGACAGGTACCAGTCTCTAGGTAGACAGTAGGACACGTACCAGTCTCTAGGTAAACAGTTAAAACAGTAGGACAGGTACCAGTCTATAGGTAGACAGTAGGACAGGTACCAGTCTATAGGTAGACAGTAGGACAGGTACCAGTCTATAGGTAGACAGTAGGACAGGTACCGGTCTCTAGGTAGACAGTAGGACAGGTACCAGTCTATAGGTAGACAGTAGACACACGTACCAGTCTCTAGGTGGACAGTAGGACAGGTACCAGTCTATAGGTAGACAGTAGGACACGTACAAGTCTCTAGGTGGACAGTAGGACAGTAGGACAGGTACCAGTCTATAGGTAGACAGTAGGACAGGTACCAGTCTATAGGTAGACAGTAGGACACGTACCAGTCTCTAGGTGGACAGTAGGACAGTAGGACAGGTACCAGTCTATAGGTAGACAGTAGGACACGTACCAGTCTCTAGGTGGACAGTAGGACAGTAGGACACGTACCAGTCTCTAGGTGGACAGTAGGACAGGTACCAGTCTCTAGGTGGACAGTAGGACAGTAGGACAAGTACCAGTCTCTAGGTGGACAGTAGGACAGGTACCAGTCTCTAGGTGGACAGTAGGACAGTAGGACACGTACCAGTCTCTAGGTGGACAGTAGGAACAGGTACCAGTCTCTAGGTGGACAGTAGGACAGTAGGACACGTACCAGTCTCTAGGTGGACAGTAGGACAGGTACCAGTCTCTAGGTAAGCAGTAGGACAGGTACCCAGTCTCTAGGTAAGCAGTAGGACAGGTACCAGTCTCTAGGTAGACAGTAGGACACGTACCAGTCTATAGGTAGACAGTAGGACAGGTACCAGCCTCTAGGTGGACAGTAGGACAGGTACCAGTCTATAGGTAGACAGTAGGACAGGTACCAGTGTCTATAGGTAGACAGTAGGACAGGTACCAGCCTCTAGGTGGACAGTAGGACACGTACCAGTCTCTAGGTGGACAGTAGGACAGGTACCAGTCTCTAGGTAGACAGTAGGACAGGAGGAAGCGTACCAGTCTATAGGTGGACAGTAGGACAGGTACCAGTCTCTAGGTAGACAGTAGGACAGGTACCAGTCTCTAGGTAAGCAGTAGGACAGTAGGACAGGTACCAGTCTCTAGGTAGACAGTAGGACACGTACCAGTCTCTAGGTAGACAGTAGGACACGTACCAGTCTCTAGGTGGACAGTAAGACACGTACCAGTCTCTAGGTAGACAGTAGGACAGGTACCAGTCTATAGGTAGACAGTAGGACACGTACCAGTCTCTAGGTAAACAGTAGGACAGTAGGACAGGTACCAGTCTATAGGTAGACAGTAGGACACGTACCAGTCTCTAGGTGGACAGTAGGACAGTAGGACACGTACCAGTCTCTAGGTGGACAGTAGGACAGGTACCAGTCTCTAGGTGGACAGTAGGACAGTAGGACACGTACCAGTCTCTAGGTGGACAGTAGGACAGGTACCAGTCTCTAGGTGGACAGTAGGACAGTAGGACACGTACCAGTCTCTAGGTGGACAGTAGGACAGGTACCAGTCTCTAGGTGGACAGTAGGACAGTAGGACACGTACCAGTCTCTAGGTGGACAGTAGGACAGGTACCAGTCTCTAGGTAAGCAGTAGGACAGGTACCAGTCTCTAGGTAAGCAGTAGGACAGGTACCAGTCTCTAGGTAGACAGTAGGACACATACCAGTCTATAGGTAGACAGTAGGACAGGTACCAGCCTCTAGGTGGACAGTAGGACAGGTACCAGTCTATAGGTAGACAGTAGGACAGGTACCAGTCTATAGGTAGACAGTAGGACAGGTACCAGCCTCTACGTGGACAGTAGGACACGTACCAGTCTCTAGGTGGACAGTAGGACAGGTACCAGTCTCTAGGTAGACAGTAGGACACGTACCTGTCTATAGGTAGACAGTAGGACAGGTACCAGTCTATAGGTAGACAGTAGGACAGGTACCAGTCTCTAGGTAAGCAGTAGGACAGTAGGACAGGTACCAGTCTCTAGGTAGACAGTAGGACACGTACCAGTCTCTAGGTAGACAGTAGGACACGTACCAGTCTCTAGGTGGACAGTAGGACACGTACCAGTCTCTAGGTGGACAGTAGGACAGGTACCAGTCTCTAGGTAAGCAGTAGGACAGTAGGACAGGTACCAGTCTCTAGGTAGACAGTAGGACACGTACCAGTCTATAGGTAGACAGTAGGACACATACCAGTCTCTAGGTGGACAGTAGGACAGGTACCAGTCTCTAGGTAAGCAGTAGGACAGTAGGACAGGTACTAGTCTCTAGGTAGACAGTAGGACACGTACCAGTCTATAGGTAGACAGTAGGACAGGTACCAGTCTATAGGTAGACAGTAGGACAGTAGGGCAAGTACCAGTCTCTAGGTGGACAGTAGGACAGGTACCAGTCTCTAGGTGGACAGTAGGACAGGTACAAGTCTATAGGTAGACAGTAGGACAGTAGGGCAAGTACCAGTCTCTAGGTGGACAGTAGGACAGGTACCAGTCTCTAGGTGGACAGTAGGACAGGTACAAGTCTATAGGTAGACAGTAGGACAGTAGGGCAAGTACCAGTCTCTAGGTAGACAGTAGGACAGGTACCAGTCTCTAGGTAGACAGTAGGACAGTAGGACAGGTACCAGTCTATAGGTAGACAGTAGGACAGTAGGACACGTACCAGTCTCTAGGTAGACAGTAGGACAGGTACCAGTCTCTAGGTAGACAGTAGGACAGTAGGACACATACCAGTCTCTCGGTAGTAACAGTAGGACAGTAGGACAGGTACCAGTCTCTAGGTAGACAGTAGGACAGTAGGACACGTACCAGTCTCTAGGTAGACAGTAGGACAGTAGGACACGTACCAGTCTCTAGGTAGACAGTAGGACAGTAGTAGGACACGTACCAGTCTCTAGGTAGACAGTAGGACAGTAGTAGGTAGGAACAGTACCAGTCTCTAGGTAGACAGTAGGACAGTAGGACACGTACCAGTCTATAGGTAGACAGTAGGACAGTAGGACAGGTACCAGTCTATAGGTAGACAGTAGGACACGTACCAGTCTCTAGGTAGACAGTAGGACAGTAGGACAGGTACCAGTCTATAGGTAGGACAGTAGGACAGGTACAAGTCTATAGGTAGACAGTAGGACAGTAGGGAACAAGTACCAGTCTCTAGGTAGACAGTAGTAGGACAGGTACCAGTCTCTAGGTAGACAGTAGGACAGGTACAAGTCTATAGGTAGACAGTAGGACAGTAGGGCAAGTACCAGTCTCTAGGTAGACAGTAGGACAGGTACCAGTCTCTATAGGTAGACAGTAGGACAGGTACCAGTCTCTAGGTAGACAGTAGGACACGTACCAGTCTCTAGGTAGACAGTAGGACACGTACCAGTCTCTAGGTAGACAGACAGTCTAGGACACAGTACCAGTCTCTAGGTAGACAGTAGGACAGTAGGGCAAGTACCAGTCTCTAGGTAGACAGTAGGACACGTACCAGTCTCTAGGTAGACAGTAGGACAGTAGGACAGGTACCAGTCTATAGGTAGACAGTAGGACAGTAGGACACGTACCAGTCTCTAGGTAGACAGTAGGACAGTAGGAACACGTACCAGTCTCTAGGTAGGTGGACAGTAGGACACGTACCAGTCTCTAGGTAGACAGTAGGACAGGTACCAGTCTATAGGTAGACAGTAGGGACAGTAGGGCAAGTACCAGTCTCTAGGTAGACAGTAGGACAGTAGGACACGTACCAGTCTCTAGGTAGACAGTAGGACAGGTACCAGTCTCTAGGTAGACAGTAGGACAGTAGGGCAAGTACCAGTCTCTAGGTAGACAGTAGGACAGTAGGTACCAGTCTCTAGGTAGACAGTAGGACAGGATACAGTCTCATAGGACACAGTAGGTAGACAGTAGGACACGTACCAGTCTATAGGTAGACAGTAGGACAGGTACCAGTCTCTAGGTAGACAGTAGGACAGTAGGACACGTACCAGTCTCTAGTAGCCAGTCTCTAGGTAGACAGTAGGACACGTACCAGTCTATAGGTAGACAGTAGGACAGGTACCAGTCTCTAGGTAGACAGTAGGACAGTAGGACACGTACCAGTCTCTAGGTAGACAGTAGGACAGTAGGACAACGTACCAGTCTCTAGGTGGACAGTAGGACAGGTACCAGTCTCTAGGTAGACAGTAGGACAGTAGGACAGGTACCAGTCTCTAGGTAGACAGTAGGTAGGACAGTAGGACACGTACCAGTCTCTAGGTAGACAGTAGGACAGTAGGGCAAGTACCAGTCTCTAGGTAGACAGTAGGACAGGTACCAGTCTCTAGGTAGACAGTAGGTACAGTAGGACAGTTACCAGTCCAGTCTAGGTAGACAGTAGGACAGTAGGACATGGACAGGTACCAGTCTATAGGTAGAGTTAGGACAGTAGGACACGTACCAGTCTCTAGGTAGGACAGTAGGACAGTAGGACACGTACCAGTCCTATAGGTAGCAGTAGGACACGCAGTAGGGTACAGTAGGAGACAGGTACCAGTCTCTAGGTAGACAGTAGGACAGTAGGACACGTACCAGTCTCTAGGTAGACAGTAGGACAGTAGGACACGTACCAGTCTATAGGTAGACAGTAGGACAGTAGGACACGTACCAGTCTCTAGGTAGACAGTAGGACAGGTACCAGTCTCTAGGTAGGACAGTAGGTCAGTAGGGACACGTACCAGTCTCTAGGTAGACAGTAGGACAGTAGGACATGTACCAGTCTATAGGTAGACAGTAGGACACGTACCAGTCTCTAGGTACAGTAGAGGACAGTAGGACAGGTACCAGTCTATAGGTAGAACAGTAGACAGTAGGACAGTAGGGCAAAGTACCAAGTCTCTAGGTAGACAGTAGGACAGGTACCAGTCTCTAGTAGACAGTAGGACAGTAGGACAGGTACCAGTCTCTAGGTAGACAAGTAGGACAGTAGGACACGTACCAGTCCTAGTATAGGTAGACAGTAGGGACAGTAGGACACGTACCAGTCTCTAGGTAGACAGTAGGACAGGTACCAGTCAATCAATCAATCAATCAATTTTATTTTATATAGCCCTTCTTACATCAGCTAATATCTCGAAGTGCTGTACAGAAACCCAGCCTAAAACCCCAAACAGCTAGTAATGCAGGTGTAGAAGCACGGTGGC
Organism: Coregonus suidteri; assembly: GCA_036851935.1. NCBI lineage: Eukaryota > Metazoa > Chordata > Actinopteri > Salmoniformes > Salmonidae > Coregonus > Coregonus suidteri. The sequence goes on along the minus strand of JAGTTL010000189.1, from coordinate 21,696 downwards.
TAGGAAAAACTCCCTAGAAAGGCCAAAACCCTAGGAAGAAAACCTAGAGAGGAACCAGGCTATGAGGGTGGCCAGTCCCAGTTCCTCTTCTGCTGTGCCGGGTGGAGATTATAACAGAACCATGCCAAGATGTTCAAAAATGTTCATAAGTGACAAGCATGGTCAAATAATAATCAGGAATAAATCTCAGTTGGCTTTTTCATAGCCGATCATTAAGAGTTGAAAACAGCAGGTCTGGGACAGGTAGGGGTTCCATAACCGCAGGCAGAACAGTTGAAACTGGAATAGCAGCAAGGCCAGGCGGACTGGGGACAGCAAGGAGTCACCACGGCCGGTAGTCCCGACGTATGGTCCTAGGGGCTCAGGTCTCTCAGTTGGCTTTTCATAGCCGATCATTAAGAGTTGAAAAACAGCGGGTCTGGGGACAGGTAGGGGGTTTCGTAACCGCAGGCAGAACAGTTTTAAACTGGAATAGCAGCAAGGCCAGGCGGACTGGGGACAGCAAGGTGTCAGCATGCCCGGTAGTCCTGACGTATGGTCCTAGGGCTCAGGTTCAGAGAGAGAAAGAGAGAACGAGAGAATTTAGAGAGAGACATACTTAAATTCACACAGGACACTGGATAAGACAGGAGAAGTACTCCAGGTATAACCAACTAACCCCAGCCCCCCCGACACATAAACTACTGCAGCATAAATACTGGAGGCTGAGACAGGAGCGGTCCGGAGACACTGTGGCCCCATCCGAAGAAACCCCCGGACAGGGCCAAACAGGAAGGATATAACCCCACCCACTCTGCCAAAGCACAGCCCCCGCACCACCAGAGGGATATCCTCAACCACCAACTTACAATCCTGAGACAAGGCCGAGTATAGCCCACAGAGGTCCTCCACCACAGCACAAACCAAGGGGGGGCGCCAACCAGACAGGAAGATCACGTCAGTAACTCAAACCCACTCAAGTGACGCACCCCTCCTAGGGACGGCATGAAAGAGCACCAGCAAGCCAGTGACTCAGCCCCTGTAACCAGGGTTAGAGGCAGAGAACCCCAGTGGAGAGAGGGGAAACCGGCCCGGCAGAGACAGCAAGGGCTGTTCGTTGCTCCAGAGCCTTTCCGTTCACCTTCACACTCCTGGGCCAGACTACACTCAATCATATGACCTACTGAAGAGATAAGTCTTCAGTAAAGACTTAAAGGTTGAGACCGAGTCTGCGTCTCTCCACATGGGTAGGCAGACTGTTCCATAGAAATGGAGATCTATAGGAGAAAGCCCTGCCTCCGCTGTTTGCTTAGAAATTCTAGGGACAATTAGGAGGCCTGCGTCTTGTGACCGTAGCGTACGTATTGGTATGTACGGCAGGACCAACTCGGAAAGATAGGTAGGAGCAAGCCCATGTAACGCTTTATAGGTTAACAGTAAAACCTTGAAATCAGCCCTTGCCTTAACAGGAAGGCAGTGTAGGGAAGCTAGCACTGGAGTAATATGATCAAAATTTCTTGGTTCTAGTCAGGATTCTAGCAGCCGTATTTAGCACTAACTGAAGTTTATTTTAGTGCTTTATCCGGGTAGCCGGAAAGTAGAGCATTGCAGTAGTCTAACCTAGAAGTAACAAATGCATGGATTTATTTTTCTGCATCATTTTGGACAGAAAATTCTGATTTTTGCAATGTTACGTAGATGGAAAAAAGCTGTCCTTGAAACAGTCTTGATATGTTCGTCAAAAGAGAGATCAGGGTCAAGAGTAACGCCGAGGTCCTTCACAGTTTTATTTGAGACGACTTTACAACCATCAAGATGAATTGTCAGATTTAACAGAAGATCTCTTTGTTTTCTTGGGACTAGAACAAGCATCTCTGTTTTGTCCGAGTTTAAAAGTAGAAAGTTTTCAGCCATCCACTCCTTATGTCTGAAACACAGGCTTCTAGCGAGGGCAATTTTGGGGCTTCACCATGTTTCATTGAAATGTACAGCTGTGTGTCATCCGCATAGCAGTGAAAGTTAACATTATGTTTTTCGAAATAACATCCCCAAGAGGTAAAATATATAGTGAAAACAATAGTGGTCCTAAAACGGAACCTTGAGGAAACACCGAAATGTACAGTTGATTTGTCGGAGGACAGACCATTCACAGAGACAAACTGATATCTTTCCGACAGGTAAGATCTAAACCAGGCCAGAGAACTTGTCCGTGTAGACCAATTTGGGTTTCCAGTCTCTCCAAAAGAATGTGGTGATCGATGGTGTCAAAGGCAGCACTAAGGTCTAGTAGCACGAGGACAGATGCAGAGCCTCGGTCTGACGCCATTAAAAGGTCATTTACCACCTTCACAAGTGCAGTCTCAGTGCTATGATGGGGTCTAAAACCAGACTGAAGCATTTCGTATACATTGTGTTTTCTTCAGAAAGGCAGTGAGTTGCTGCGCAACAGCTTTTTCTAAAATTTTTGAGAGGAATGGAAGATTCGATATAGGCCGATAGTTTTTTATATTTTCCGGGTCAAGGTTTGGCTTTTTCAAGAGAGGCTTTATCACTGCCACTTTTAGTGAGTTTGGTACACATCCGGTGGATAGAGAGCTGTTTATTATGTTCAACATAGGAGGGCCAAGCACAGGAAGCAGCTCCTTCAGCAGTTTTAGTAGGAATAGGATCCAGTATGCAGCTTGAAGGTTTAGAGGCCATGATTATTTTCATCATTGTGTCAAGAGATATAGTACTAAAACACTTAAGTGTCTCTCCCGATCCCAGGCCCTCGCAGAGCTGTGCAGATCCAGGACAGCTAAGCCCTGGAGGAATACGCAGATTCAAAGAGGAGTCCGTAATTTGCTTTCTAATGGTCATGATCTTTTCCTCAAAAGAAGTTCATGAATTTATTACTGCTGAAGTGAAAGCCATCCTCTCTTGGGGAATGCTGCTTTTTAGTTAGCTTTGCAACAGTATCAAAAAGAAATTTTGGATTGTTCTTATTTTCCTCGATTAAGTTGGAAAAGTAGGATGATCGAGCAGCAGTGAGGGCTCTTCGGTACTGCACGGTACTGTCTTTCCAAGCTAGTCGGAAGACTTCCAGTTTGGTGTGGCGCCATTTCCGTTCCAAATTTCCTGAAGCTTGCTTCAAAGCTCGGGTATTTTCTGTATACCAGGGAGCTAGTTTCTTATGACAAATGTTTTTCGTTTTTTAGGGGTGCAACTGCATCTAGGGTATTGCGCAAGGTTAAATTGAGTTCCTCAGTTAAGTGGTTAACTGATTTTTGTCCTCTGACGTCCTTGGGTAGGCAGAAGGAGTCTGGAAGGGCATCAAGGAATTTTTGTGTTGTCTGAGAATTTATAGCATGACTTTTGATGCTCCTTGGTTGGGGTCTGAGCAGATTATTTGTTGCGATTGCAAACGTAATAAAATGGTGGTCCGATAGTCCAGGATTTGTGGAAAAACATTAAGATCTACAACATTTATTCCATGGACAAAAACTAGGTCCAGAGTATGACTGTGGCAGTGAGTAGGTCAGGTACCAGTCTCTAGGTAGACAGTAGGTCAGTAGGACACGTACCAGTCTCTAGGTAGACAGTAGGACAGTAGGACATGTACCAGTCTATAGGTAGACAGTAGGACAGTAGGACATGGTACCAGTCTATAGGTAGACAGTAGGACAGTAGGACAGGTACCAGTCTATAGGTAGACAGTAGGACAGTAGGACACGTACCAGTCTCTAGGTAGACAGTAGGACAGTAGGACATGTACCAGTCTATAGTTAGACAGTAGGACAGTAGGACACGTACCAGTCTCTAGGTAGACAGTAGGACAGTAGGACACGTACCAGTCTCTAGGTAGACAGTAGGACACGTACCAGTCTCTAGGTAGACAGTAGGACAGGTACCAGTCTATAGGTAGACAGTAGGACAGTAGGGCAAGTACCAGTCTCTAGGTAGACAGTAGGACAGTAGGACACGTACCAGTCTCTAGGTAGACAGTAGGACAGGTACCAGTCTATAGGTAGACAGTAGGACAGTAGGGCAAGTACCAGTCTCTAGGTAGACAGTAGGACAGTAGGTACCAGTCTCTAGGTAGACAGTAGGACAGTAGGACACGTACCAGTCTCTAGGTAGACAGTAGGACACGTACCAGTCTATAGGTAGACAGTAGGGACAGGTACCAGTCTCTAGGTAGACAGTAGGTCAGTAGGACACGTACCAGTCTCTAGGTAGACAGTAGGACAGTAGGACACGTACCAGTCTATAGGTAGACAGTAGGACACGTACCAGTCTCTAGGTAGACAGTAGGACAGTAGGGCAAGTACCAGTCTATAGGTAGACAGTAGGACACGTACCAGTCTCTAGGTAGACAGTAGGACAGTAGGACAGGTACCAGTCTATAGGTAGACAGTAGGACAGTAGGGCAAGTACCAGTCTCTAGGTAGACAGTAGGACAGGTACCAGTCTCTAGGTAGACAGTAGGACAGTAGGACAGGTACCAGTCTATAGGTAGACAGTAGGACAGTAGGACACGTACCAGTCTCTAGGTAGACAGTAGGCCACGTACCAGTCTCTAGGTAGACATTAGGGCAAGTACCAGTCTCTAGGTAGACAGTAGGACAGTAGGACAGGTACCAGTCTATAGGTAGACAGTAGGACAGTAGGACAGGTACCAGTCTATAGGTAGACAGTAGGACACGTACCAGTCTCTAGGTAGACAGTAGGACACGTACTAGTCTATAGGTAGACAGTAGGACAGTAGGACAGGTACCAGTCTCTAGGTAGACAGTAGGACAGTAGGACACGTACCAATCTCTAGGTAGACAGTAGGACAGTAGGGCAAGTACCAGTCTCTAGGTAGACAGTAGGACAGGTAACAGTTTCTAGGTAGACATTAGGACAGTAGGACACGTACCAGTCTTTAGGTAGACAGTAGGACAGGTACCAGTCTATAGGTAGACAGTAGGACACGTACCAGTCTCTAGGTAGACAGTAGGACAGTAGGACACGTACCAGTCTCTAGGTAGACAGTAGGACACGTACCAGTCTCTAGGTAGAAAGTAGGACAGTAGGACAGGTACCAGTCTATAGGTAGACAGTAGGACAGTAGGACACGTACCAGTCTCTAGGTAGACAGTAGGACAGTAGGACATGTACCAGTCTATAGGTAGACAGTAGGACAGTAGGACACGTACCAGTCTCTAGGTAGACAGTAGGACAGTAGGACACGTACCAGTCTCTAGGTAGACAGTAGGACAGTAGGACACGTACCAGTCTCTAGGTAGACAGTAGGACACGTTGAGTCTCTGGGCTTTAGAGAAGAATCCCAGAACCAGAGGATCTTTCATGCCTGTCACCTCACACAACGCTGATACCTCACTCAACTCCATCTAGAGGGAAGGACAGGGACAGAGATATATCAGTCACTCTTAGTATAGAGCTATGTTTAGTGTCCAGGGAAGGACAGGGACCAGAGAGACATCAGTCACTCTTAGTATAGAGCTATGTTTAGTGTCCAGGGAAGGACAGGGACAGAGATATATCAGTCACTCTTAGTATAGAGCTATGTTTAGTGTCCAGGGAAGGACAGGGACAGAGATATATCAGTCACTCTTAGTATAGAGCTATGTTTAGTGTCCAGGGAAGGACAGGGACAGAGATATATCAGTCACTCTTTAGTATAGAGCTATGTTTAGTGTCCAGGGAAGGACAGGGACAGAGAGACATCAGTCACTCTTAGTATAGAGCTATAGAGTGTCCAGTGGATGATAGATACTTACATCCCAGAGCAGTGCATAATGTACACTAACATCAGCCTGAACTGTAGTATACTAACATCAGCCTGAACTGTAGTGTACTATCATCAGCTTGAACTGTAGTGTACTAACATCAGCCTGAACTGTAGTGTACTAACATCAGCCTGAACTGTAGTATACTAACATCAGCCTGAACTGTAGTATACTAACATCAGCCTGAACTGTAGTGTACTAACATCAGCCTGAACTGTAGTATACTAACATCAGCCTGAACTGTAGTATACTAACATCAGCCTGAACTGTAGTTACTAACATCAGCCTGAACTGTAATATACTAACATCAGCCTGAACTGTAGTATACTAACATCAGCCTGAACTGTAGTGTACTAACATCAGCCTGAACTGTAGTATACTAACATCATCCCTGAACTGTAGTGTACTAACATCAGCCTGAACTGTAGTGTACTAACATCAGCCTGAACTGTAGTATACTAACATCAGCCTGAACTGTAGTATACTAACATCAGCCTGAACTGTAGTATACTAACATCAGCCTGAACTGTAGTGTACTAACATCAGCCTGAACTGTAGTATACTAACATCAGTCTGAACTGTAGTGTACTAACATCAGCCTGAACTGTAGTGTACTAACATCAGCCTGAACTGTAGTGTACTAACATCAGCCTGAACTGTAGTATACTAACATCAGCCTGAACTGTAGTATACTAACATCAGCCTGAACTGTAGTATACTAACATCAGCCTGAACTGTAGTGTACTAACATCAGCCTGAACTGTAGTATACTAACATCAGTCTGAACTGTAGTGTACTAACATCAGCCTGAACTGTAGTGTACTAACATCAGCCTGAACTGTAGTGTACTAAAATCAGCCTGAACTGTAGTGTACTAACATCAGCCTGAACTGTAGTGTACTAACATCAGCCTGAACTGTAGTGTACTAACATCAGCCTGAACTGTAGTGTACTAACATCAGCCTGAATTGTAGTACACTAACATCAGCCTGAACTGTAGTATACTAAAATCAGCCTGAACTGTAGTATACTAACATCAGCCTGAACTGTAGTATACTAACATCAGCCTGAACTGTAGTATACTAACATCAGTCTGAACTGTAGTATACTAACATCAGCCTGAACTGTAGTATACTAACATCAGCCTGAACTGTAGTATACTAACATCAGCCTGAACTGTAGTATACTAACATCAGTCTGAACTGTAGTGTACTAACATCAGCCTGAACTGTAGTATACTAACATCAGCCTGAACTGTAGTATACTAACATCAGCCTGAACTGTAGTATACTAACATCAGTCTGAACTGTAGTGTACTAACATCAGCCTGAACTGTAGTATACTAACATCAGTCTGAACTGTAGTATACTAACATCAGCCTGAACTGTAGTATACTAACATCAGTCTGAACTGTAGTATACTAACATCAGCCTGAACTGTAGTATACTAACATCAGCCTGAACTGTAGTATACTAACATCAGTCTGAACTGTAGTATCCTAACATCAGTCTGAACTGTAGTATACTAACATCAGCCTGAACTGTAGTATACTAACATCAGCCTGAACTGTAGTATACTAACATCAGCCTGAACTGTAGTGTACTAACATCAGCCTGAACTGTAGTATACTAACATCAGCCTGAACTGTAGTGTACTAACATCAGCCTGAACTGTAGTATACTAACATCAGTCTGAACTGTAGTGTACTAACATCAGCCTGAACTGTAGTATACTAACATCAGCCTGAACTGTAGTGTACTAACATCAGCCTGATCTGTAGTATACTAACATCAGCCTGAACTGTAGTGTACTAACATCAGCCTGAACTGTAGTGTACTAACATCAGCCTGAACTGTAGTGTACTAACATCAGCCTGAACTGTAGTGTACTAACATCAGCCTGAATTGTAGTACACTAACATCAGCCTGAACTGTAGTACACTAAAATCAGCCTGAACTGTAGTATACTAACATCAGCCTGAACTGTAGTATACTAACATCAGCCTGAACTGTAGTATACTAACATCAGCCTGAACTGTAGTATACTAACATCAGCCTGAACTGTAGTATACTAACATCAGTCTGAACTGTAGTATCCTAACATCAGTCTGAACTGTAGTATACTAACATCAGCCTGAACTGTAGTATACTAACATCAGCCTGAACTGTAGTATACTAACATCAGCCTGAACTGTAGTATACTAACATCAGCCTGAACTGTAGTATACTAACATCAGCCTGAACTGTAGTATACTAACATCAGCCTGAACTGTAGTGTACTAACATCAGTCTGAACTGTAGTATATACTAACATCAGCCTGAACTGTAGTGTACTAACATCAGCCTGAACTGTAGTATAGCACATCAGCCTGAACTGTAGTATCCTAACATCAGCCTGAACTGTAGTATACTAACATCAGCCTGAACTGTAGTATACTAACATCAGCCTGAACTGTAGTATACTAACAACATCAGCCTGAACTGTAGTGTACTAACATCAGCCTGAACTGTAGTATACTAACATCAGTGTGAGCTGTGAAGGTCACGGTGACGTCCATCTTGGCGTTGGGTGTAGTCCCAGAGTTCCAGAGGAGGGAGTGAAAACTAGCCGAGCACAGAGGCGCCTGCTGGCCCTGGAGCTGACGGTGGGAGGGAGGAATGGGGGACAGAAGGAGGGGAGAAGAGAGAGGGGAGGAAGGGAGAGGGGAGGAGGGAGGAATGGGGGACAGAAGGAGGGGAGAAGAGAGAGGGGAGGAAGGGAGAGGGGAGGAGGGAGGAATGGGGGACAGAAGGAGGGGAGAAGATGAGGGGGAGGAAGGGAGAGGGGAGGAGGGAGGAATGGGGGACAGAAGGAGGGGAGAAGAGAGAGGGGAGGAAGGGAGAGGGGAGGAGGGAGGAATGGGGGACAGAAGGAGGGGAGAAAACATTACATTTACGTCATTTAGCAGACGCTCTTATCCAGAGCGACTTACAAATTGAAAAAGAGAGGGGAGGAAGGGAGAGGGGAGGAACACAGATGGAATAGATTAGATACTCTAGCAGCAACACTAGCAGATAACCTACCATGGGCCAGGTGTAGTGAACAGGTAGATAACCTACCATGGGCCAGGTGTAGTGAACAGGTAGATAACCTACCATGGTCCAGGTGTAGTGAACAGGTAGATAACCTACCATGGTCCAGGTGTAGTAGTGAACAGGTAGATAAACCTACCATGGTCCAGGTGTAGTGAACAGGTAGATAACACCATGGTAGTGAACAGGTAGATAACCTACCATGGTCCAGGTGTAGTGAACAGGTAGATAACCTACCATGTAGTCAGGTAGATAACCTAGGTGTAGTGAACAGGTAGATACCTACCATGGTCCAGGGTAGTGAACAGGTAGATAACCTACCATGGTCCAGGTGTAGTGAACCAGGTGTAGTGAACAGGTAGATAACCTACCATGGGCCAGGTGTAGTGAACAGGTAGATAACCTACCATGGTCCAGGTGTAGTGAACAGGTAGATAACCTACCATGGTCCAGGTGTAGTGAACAGGTAGATAACCTACCATGGTCCAGGTGTAGTGAACAGGTAGATAACCTACCATGGGCCAGGTGTAGTGAAACAGGTAGATAACCTACCATGGTCCAGGTGTAGTGAACAGGTAGATAACCTACCATGGTCCAGGTGTAGTGAACAGGTAGATAACCTACCATGGTCCAGGTGTAGTGAACAGGTAGATAACCTACCATGGGCCAGGTGTAGTGAACAGGTAGATAACCTACCATGGTCCAGGTTTAGTGAACAGGTAGATAACCTACCATGGTCCAGGTGTAGTGAACAGGTAGATAACCTACCATGGTCCAGGTGTAGTGATACATGGTAGGTGTATGAACCTAACCTACCATGGGCCAGGTGTAGTGAACAGGTAGATAACCTACCATGGTCCAGGTGTAGTGAACAGGTAGATAACCTACCATGGGCCAGGTGTAGTGAACAGGTAGATAACCCATGGTCCAGGGCCAGGTGGTAGTGAACAGGTAGATAACCTACCATGGTCCAGGTGTAGTGAGGTAGATAACACCATGGTAGTGAAACAGGTAGATAACCTACCATGGTCCATGGTGAACCCTAGGTGTGTAGTGAACAGGTAGATAACCTACCATGGGCCAGGTGTAGTGAACAGGTAGATAACCTACCATGGTCCCTAGGTGTAGTGAACAGGTAGATAACCTACCATGGTCCAGGTGTAGTGAACAGGTAGATAACCTACCATGGGCCAGGTGTAGTGAACAGGTAGATAACCTACCATGGGCCAGGTGTAGTGAACAGGTAGATACCTACCTACCATGGTCCAGGTGTAGTGAACAGGTAGATAACCTACCATGGGCCAGGTTGTAGTGAACAGGTAGATAACCTACCATGGTCCAGGTGTAGTGAACAGGTAGATAACCTACCATGGTCCAGGTGTAGTGAACAGGTAGATAACCTACCATGGGCCAGGTGTAGTGAACAGGTAGATAACCTACCATGGTCCAGGTGTAGTGAACAGGTAGATAACCTACCATGGGCCAGGTGTAGTGAACAGGTAGATAACCTACCATGGTCCAGGTGTAGTGAACAGGTAGATAACCTACCATGGTCCAGGTGTAGTGAGCAGGTAGATAACCTACCATGGGCCAGGTGTAGTGAACAGGTAGATAACCTACCATGGTCCAGGTGTAGTGAACAGGTAGATAACCTACCATGGTCCAGGTGTAGTGAACAGGTAGATAACCTACCATGGTCCAGGTGTAGTGAACAGGTAGATAACCTACCATGGTCCAGGTGTAGTGAACAGGTAGATAACCTACCATGGGCCAGGTGTAGTGAACAGGTAGATAACCTACCATGGTCCAGGTGTAGTGAACAGGTAGATAACCTACCATGGTCCAGGTGTAGTGAACAGGTAGATAACCTACCATGGGTAGATAACCTAGGTGTAGTGAACAGGTAGATAACCTACCATGGGCCAGGTGTAGTGAACAGGTAGATAACCTACCATGGGCCAGGTTTAGTGAACAGGTAGATAACCTACCATGGGCCAGGTGTAGTGAACAGGTAGATAACCTACCATGGTCCAGGTGTAGTGAACAGGTAGATAACCTACCATGGTCCAGGTGTAGTGAACAGGTAGATAACCTACCATGGTCCAGGTGTAGTGAACAGGTAGATAACCTACCATGGGCCAGGTGTAGTGAACAGGTAGATAACCTACCATGGTCCAGGTGTAGTGAACAGGTAGATAACCTACCATGGTCCAGGTGTAGTGAACAGGTAGATAACCTACCATGGGCCAGGTGTAGTGAACAGGTAGATAACCTACCATGGGCCAGGTGTAGTGAACAGGTAAATAACCTACCATGGTCCAGGTGTAGTGAGCAGGTAGATAACCTACCATGGTCCAGGTGTAGTGAACAGGTAGATAACCTACCATGGGCCAGGTGTAGTGAACAGGTAGATAACCTACCATGGGCCAGGTGTAGTGAACAGGTAGATAACCTACCATGGGCCAGGTGTAGTGAACAGGTAAATAACCTACCATGGTCCAGGTGTATTGAGCAGGCAGCAGGGTCTGGTTGATCAGGGTGATGATTCCCAGGGCAGGAACTCCCACATAGAGCTCAGAGAATACTAGATCACAGGTCAACAGACACACTTGAGGAGAGTGGACATCTGCCTGCACCGACAGGTGACTGTGGAGGGGGGCAGACAGGTACAGAACACAGTTACAGGTGACTGTGGAGGGGGACAGACAGGTACAGAACACAGTTACAGGTGACTGGAGACAGGATGAGTACAGTTACAGGTGACTGGAGACAGGACCAGTACAGATACAGTTGACTGGAGACAGGACCAGTACATATACAGTTGACTGGAGACAGGACAAGTACAGTTACAGGTGACTGGAGACAGGAGCAGTACAGTTACAGGTGACTGGAGACAGGAGCAGTACAGTTACAGGTGACTGGAGACAGTACGAGTACAGATACAGGTGACTGGAGACAGGACAAGTACAGTTACAGGTGACTGGAGACAGTACGAGTACAGATACAAGTGACTGGAGACAGGACAAGTACAGATACAGGTGACTGGAGACAGGGACAGTACAGTTACAGGTGACTGGAGACAGGACAGTTACAGGTGACTGCAGACAGGACCAGTACAGTTACAGGTGACTGGAGACAGGACAGTTACAGGTGACTGCAGACAGGACCAGTACAGTTACAGGTGACTGGAGACAGGACCAGTACAGTTACAGGTGACTGGAGACAGGAAAAGGACTGTTACAGGTGACTGGAGACAGGACCAGTACAGTTACAGGTGACTGGAAACAGGGACAGTAAAGTTACAGGTGATTGGAGACAGGACCAGCACAGTAAAAAGAGGCAGGACCATTACAATTACAGGTGACTGGAGACAGGACAGTTACAAGTGACTGCAGACAGGACCAGTACAGTTACAAGTGACTCGAGGAAGGACCAGTGCAGATACAGGTGACTGGAGACAGGGACAGTACAGTTACAGGTGACTGGAGACAGGACAGTTACAGGTGACTGGAGACAGGACCAGTACAGTTACATGTGACTGGAGACAGGACCAGGACAGTTACAGGTGACTGCAGACAGGACCAGGACAGTTACAGGTGACTGGATACAGGACCAGTACAGTTACAGGTGACTGGAGACAAGACAGTTACAGGTGACTGGAAACAGGGACAGTTACAGGTGATTGGAGACAGGACCAGCACAGTAAAAAGAGGCAGGACCATTACAGTTACAGGTGACTGGAGACAGGACCAGGACAGTTACAGTTGACTGGAGACAGGACCAGTACAGTTACAGGTGACTGGAGACAAGACAGTTACAGGTGACTGGAGACAGGGACAGTAAAGTTACAGGTGATTGGAGACATGACCAGCACAGTACAAAGAGGCAGGACCATTACAGTTACAGGTGACTGGAGACAGGACCAGGACAGTTACAGGTGACTGGAGACAGGACTATTAGAGTTACAGGTGACTGGAGACAGGACCAGTACAGTTACAGGTGACTGGAGACAGGACCAGTACAGTTACAGGTGATTGGAGACAGGACAGTTACAGGTGACTGGAGACAAGACAGTTACAGGTGACTGGAGACAGGACCAGTACAGTTACAGGTGACTGGAGACAAGACAGTTACAGGTGACTGGAGACAAGACAGTTACAGGTGACTGGAGACAAGACAGTTACAGGTGACTGGAGACAAGACAGTTACAGGTGACTGGAGACAGGACCAGTACAGTTACAGGTGACTGGAGACAAGACAGTTACAGGTGACTGGAGACAAGACAGTTACAGGTGACTGGAGACAGGGACAGTAAAGTTACAGGTGATTGGAGACAGCACCAGCACAGTAAAAAGAAGCAGGACCATTACAGTTACAGGTGACTGGAGACATGACAGTTACAGGTGACTGTAGACAGGACAGTTACAGGTAACTGGAGACAGGACAAGGACAGTTACAGGTGACTGGAGAGAGGACAGTTACAGGTGACTGGAGACAGGACCAGTACAGTTACAGGTGACTGGAGGCAGTACCAGTACAGTTACAGGTGACTGTAGACAGGACAGTTACAGGTAACTGGAGAGAGGACAGTTACAGGTGACTGTAGACAGGACAAGGACAGTTACAGGTGACTGGAGACAGGACAGTTACAGGTAACTGGAGAGAGGACAGTTACAGGTGACTGCAGACAGGACCAGTACAGTTACAGGTGACTGGAGACAGGACCAGTACAGTTACAGGTGACTGGAGACATGACAGGTATTGGTGACTGTGGGCAGGACAGTTACAGGTAACTGGAGACAGGACCAGTACAGTTACATGTGACTGGAGACAGGGCCAGTAGATTTTCAGGTGACTGGAGACAGGACCAGTACAGTTACAGGTGACTGGAGACAGGACCAGTACAGTTACAGGTGACTGGAGACAGGACCAGGACAGTTACAGGTGACTGGAGACAGGACCAGTAGATTTTCAGGTGACTGGAGACAGGACCAGTACAGTTACATGTGACTGGAGACAGGGCCAGTAGATTTTCAGGTGACTGGAGACAGGACCAGGACAGTTACAGGAGACTGGCGACAGGACGAGTACAGATAAAGATGACTGAATATAGGACCAGGAGAGTTACAGGTGACTGGAGACAGGACCAGGACAGTAAAAGATGACTGAATATAGGACCAGGAGAGTTACAGGTGACTGCAGACAGGACAGTTACAGGTGACTGGAGACAGGACAAGTACAGTTACAGGTGACTTGAGACAGGACAGTTACAGGTGACTGGAGACAGGATGAGTACAGTTACAGGTGACTGGAGACAGGACCAGTACAGTTACAGGTGACTGGAGACAGGACAGTTACAGGTGACTGGAGACAGGACCAGTACAGTTACAGGTGACTGGAGACAGGACCAAGACAGTTACAGGTGACTGGAGACAGGACCAGGAGAGTTACAGGTGACTGGAGACAGGACCAGTACAGTTACAGGTGACTGGAGACAGGACAGTTACAGGTGACTAAAGAACAGGACCAGTACAGTTACAGGTGACTGGAGACAGGACCAAGACAGTTACAGGTGACTGGAGACAGGACCAGGAGAGTTTACAGGTGACTGGAGACAGGACCAGGACAGTAAAAGATGACTGAAATATAGGACCAGGAGAGTTACAGGTGACTGCAGACAGGACAGTTACAGGTGACTGGAGACAGGACAAGTACAGTTACAGGTGACTTGAGACAGGACAGTTACAGGTGACTGGAGACAGGATGAGTACAGTTACAGGTGACTGGAGACAGGACCAGTACAGTTACAGGTGACTGGAGACAGGACAGTTACAGGTGACTGGAGACAGGACCAGTACAGTTACAGGTGACTGGAGACAGGACAGTTACAGGTGACTGGAGACAGGACCATTACAGGTACAGGTGACTAAAGACAGGACCAGGACAGTTACAGGTGACTAAAGACAGGACCAGGACAGTTACAGGTGACTAAAGACAGGACCAGGACAGTTACAGGTGACTGGAGACAGGACAAAGACAGTTACAGGTGACTGGAGACAGGACCAGTACAGTTACAGGTGACTGGAGACAGGACAGTTACAGGTGACTAAAGACAGGACCAGGACAGTTACAGGTGACTAAAGACAGGACCAGGACAGTTACAGGTGACTGGAGACAGGACAAAGACAGTTACAGGTGACTGGAGACAGGACCAGTACAGTTACAGGTGACTGGAGACAGGACAGTTACAGGTGACTAAAGACAGGACCAGTACAGTTACAGGTGACTGGAGACAGGACCAAGACAGTTACAGGTGACTGGAGACAGGACCAGGAGAGTTACAGGTGACTGGAGACAGGACCAGGACAGTAAAAGATGACTGAATATAGGACCAGGAGAGTTACAGGTGACTGCAGACAGGACAGTTACAGGTGACTGGAGACAGGACAAGTACAGTTACAGGTGACTTGAGACAGGACAGTTACAGGTGACTGGAGACAGGATGAGTACAGTTACAGGTGACTGGAGACAGGACCAGTACAGTTACAGGTGACTGGAGACAGGACAGTTACAGGTGACTGGAGACAGGACCAGTACAGTTACAGGTGACTGGAGACAGGACAGTTACAGGTGACTGGAGACAGGACCATTACAGGTACAGGTGACTAAAGACAGGACCAGGACAGTTACAGGTGACTAAAGACAGGACCAGGACAGTTACAGGTGACTAAAGACAGGACCAGGACAGTTACAGGTGACTGGAGACAGGACAAAGACAGTTACAGGTGACTGGAGACAGGACCAGTACAGTTACAGGTGACTAAAGACAGGACCAGGACAATTACAGGTGACTAAAGACAGGACCAAGACAGTTACAGGTGACTGGAGACAGGACCAGGACAGTTACAGGTGACTGGAGACAGGACAAAGACAGTTACAGGTGACTGGAGACAGGACCAGGACAGTTACAGGTGACTGGAGACAGGACCAGGACAGTTACAGGTGACTGGAGACAGGACCAGGACAGTTACAGCTGACTGGCGATAGGACCAGTACAGTTACAGGTGACTGATACACAGATCTAGATCGTGCTAGTTAATAAATTGATTTCCTACAGATACAATTAGTGCTAAAGGTACAGGTGAAATCCTCACCATCCTTGGCCATTCTCCACAGCCAGCTCCAGCACTGTGGCAAAGTGTTGACAGGACAGGGGTCTGAAGAGGATGTCTACACTGCAGGAGCCAAGAGGGGGCAGCACTCCCCTACACGGCTCCACTGTGATCTATCAACACAGGGGAAGAAGACGGACAGCAACAGAGGACAACAATGGGACTATCAGGTCTCAGTACAAACAGACAGACTGCTGTAAAACACTGTTACCAGGGCGACCAGAGGCAATACTTCAATATTACAGTATGTGTGATATTTCAGTGTTGTTCTTGACCTTACCTTTACTTTAGTATGTGGTAAACTGATTGATCACTTGTTAGTGTGTTTACCTGTGTGTGGTTGCTGTCTGCCCTCTCTGACTCCCCAGGCCCCAGGTCCCAGAGGGCCTCTAGCTGGGTGCTGTTGGTGAGGGCAACGGTGACCTGGGTCTGGTCCCCTAGTCGCATCAGACCCAGGTCGAGACTGGGAACACTCACAGACACCTGGGGACCCTTGAACCCACCAATACACACAGGAGGAAGTAGAGTTGGAGGGGCAAAGATGGAGGAGCAGTTTGTTGTACTGGTGGAGCACTATGAGTCTGGCAAGCAATACTAAACTATTGTATTCAGACTGGTTAACTATCAGGTAATACTAAACTATTGTATTCAGACTGGTTAACTATCAGGTAATACTAAACTATTGTATTCAGACTGGTTAACTATCAGGTAATACTAAACTATTGTATTCAGACTGTTTAACTATCAGGTAATACTAAACTATTGTATTCAGACTGGTTAACTATCAGGCAATACTAAACTATTGTATTCAGAATGTTTAACTATCAGGTAATACTCGTGTTGAGAATGATGCAGTTAGACAGCTATGATATGAGTCTCTCTCACCTTGAAGGTGACCTGTATGGCCAGAGCAACAGGTTGGGGGTGGTGCTGAACATATTCAGACTGGCAGACTGGACATTGACTACTTCAACTATTGTATTCAGACTGGTTAACCTCAGGTCACTAACACAGCTCCAGGTCAAAACACTGGTAATACTAAACCTCAGACTGGACCACAAATACACAGTCAACCAGTCAGTCAACAGACCAGTCTACTAACCAGTCAGTCAACAGACCAGTCTACTAACCAGTCAGTCAGTCAACAGACCAGTCTACTAACCATTGTAGTCAGTCAACAGACCAGTCTACTAACCATTGTATCAGTCAGGTTAACAGACCAGTACTACTAACCAGTCAGTCAACAGAACCAGTCACTAGTCTTACTAGTCATTCAACAGACCAGTCTACTAACCAGTCAGTCAGTCAACAGACCAGGCTACTAACCAGTCAGTCAACAGACCAGTCTACTAACCAGTCAGTCAACAGACCAGTCTACTAACCAGTCAGTCAACTGACCAGTCTACTAACCAGTCAGTCAACTGACCAGTCTACTAACCAGTCAGTCAACTGACCAGTCTACTAACAGGTCAGTCAAGAGACCAGTCTACTAACCAGTCAGTCAACTGACCAGTCTACTAACCCAGTCATCAACTGACCAGTCTACTAACCAGTCAGTCAACTGACCAGTCTACTAACCAGTTAGCCAATAGACCAGTCTACTAGAGACATCATTTCCACAATAGGGGGCTTCACCTCTATGATGTGACCATGTCATGTACCTATTTCCCCAGTAGGGGGCTCCACCTCTATGATGTGACCATGTCATGTACCTATTTCCCCAGTAGGGGGCTCCACCTCTATCATTTGACCATGTCATGTACCTATTTCCCCAGTAGGGGAATCCACCTCTATGATGTGACCATGTAATGTACCTATTTCCCCAGTAGGGGGCTCCACCTCTATGATGTGACCATGTCATGTACCTATTTCCCCAGTAGGGGGCTTCACCTCTATGATGTGACCATGTCATGTACCTATTTCCCCAGTAGGGGGCTCCACCTCTATGATGTGACCATGTCATGTACCTATTTCCCCAGTAGGGGGCTCCACCTCTATCATTTGACCATGTCATGTACCTATTTCACCAGTAGGGGGCTCCACCTCTATGATGTGACCATGTAATGTACCTATTTCCCCAGTAGGGGGCTCCACCTCTATGATGTGCCATGTCATGTACCTATTTCCCCAGTAGGGGGCTCCACCTCTATGATGTGACCATGTCATGTACCTATTTCCCCAGTAGGGGGCCCACCTCTATGATGTGACCATGTCATGTACCTATTTCCCCAGTAGGGGGCTCCACCTCTATCATTTGACCATGTCATGTACCTATTTCCCCAGTAGGGGACTCCACCTCTATGATGTGACCATGTCATGTACCTATTTCCCCAGTAGGGGGCTCCACCTCTATGATGTGACCATGTCATGTACCTATTTCCCCAGTAGGGGGCTCCACCTCTATGATGTGACCATGTAATGTACCTATTTCCCCAGTAGGGGGCTCCACCTCTATGATGTGACCATGTCATGTACCTATTTCCCCAGTAGGGGGCTCCACCTCTATGATGTGACCATGTCATGTACCTATTTCCCCAGTAGGGGGCTCCACCTCTATGATGTGACCATGTCATGTACCTATTTCCCCAGTAGGGGGCTCCACCTCTATGATGTGACCATGTCATGTACCTATTTCCCCAGTAGAGGCCTCCAGTGGCCAAAAGGCCCTTTTTAGTACAGACAGCGCCATTGAGGGCTTCTACCATTACTTCTGCCATGCTTCTGCCATGCTTCTGCCATGCTTCTGCCATGCTTCTGCCATGCTTCTGCCATACTTCTGCCATGCTTCTGCCATGCTTCTGCCATGCTTCTGCCATTTGAAAGTAGCCATAGTAGTGAACTGGGTGGGAGTTCCTATGGGTTGTAGCCTCAATGGTGCTGCTGTCACAGACAGTATAATGGCACAGATATAAAGAGGAGTCCTCTCGTGGTAAATATAAAGATCCAGTCCATTTAAAAAAAAAAAAAACTGGAGGCCTCTTACACTTCAGCGTTGTGATGCAAAAATACTAGCAAAATACTAGCAAAATGTGTAGCGCATAGAATTAAAAAGGTATTGTCGGACATTATTTATTCTAATCAGACAGGTTTTTTACATGGACGATACAATGGAGATAATATAAGGCAAGTACTGGAAACAATAGAACACTATGGAAAATCTGGGAAACCAGGCTTGCTATTCATAGCAGACTTTGAAAAGGCTTTTGATAAAGTACGACTGGGGTTTATATATAAATGCCTGGAATATTTCAATTTTGGAGAATCTCTTATACAATGGGTTAAAGTGATGTATAGTAACCCTAGGTGTAAAATAGTAAATAAAGGCTACTTCTCAGAAAGTTTTAAACTGTCAAGAGGAGTGAAACAAGGTTGTCCACTATCAGCATATCTATTTATTATTGCCATCGAGATGTTAGCTATTAAAATCAGATCCAACAATAATATCAAGGGCCTGGAAATCCAAGGCTTAAAAACAAAGGTGTCATTGTACGCTGACAATTCATGTTTTCTTTTAAATCCACAACTTTAATCCCTCCACAGCCTCATAGATGATCTAGATACTTTTTCTAACCCCTCTGGATTACAACCAAATTATGATAAGTGACCTATATTACGTATTGGATCACAAAAAAATACACCTTTTACATTGCCGTGTAGTTTACCAATAAAATGGTCTGACGGTGAAGTGGACATATTCGGTATTCATATCACAAAATAAATAAATTATCTTACTACAATACATTTTATAGAACGTTGGCAAAAGTAGATAAGATCTTGCTACCATGGAAAGGTAAATACCTGTCTATTGGTGGAAACATCACCCTGATTAACTCTTTAGTCATGTCCCAGTTTACCTATTTGCTTATGGTCTTGTCCACACCTAGCGACTTGTTTTTTAAATTATATGAGCAAAGAATATTCCATTTTATTTGGAACGGCAAGCCAGACAAAATTAAACGGGCCTATTTATATAATTAATATGAATTCGGAGGGCAGAAATTATTAATTATTAAAGCATTAGACCTCTCACAAAAGGCTTCAGTCATACAAAAGTTATACTTAAATCCAAACTGGTTCTCTAGCAAATTAGTAAGAATGTTTCACCCCATGTTCAAGAATGGCCTTTTCTCCTTTATTCAGATTAAAACCTCTCACTTTTGGTTATTTGAAAATGAAATAATTTTCAAAATATCGCTATTTTCAAAACAAGCCATAGAAAGTTTGTTGCAATTTCAGCTTAATCCACCAGAAAAGACAGAACAAGTATTACAACAAATATTATGGTTAAACTCAAATATACTAATTGATAAAAAATTAAGTATAATCTTTGTAAATGATATCATAAATAGGACTGGTGGAGGTATGTCACACATGCAGCTAACAAAAATATCTGGAAATGTCTGCTCTACCCAAAATTACAACCAACTAATTGCAGCATTACCGCAAAAATGGAGGAGGCAAGTGGAAAGGGGAGAAAGTAAGGAACTTGTCTGTCGGCATTAACGACAAAAATTGGCAAAATAGTTTGGAAGAGATTTCCGATGTACTGATTCTATGGCACGTGATTTATGAACTGATACACAAAACAACGCTGGATTCAAAGCGTACAGGTTTTTCAATTTAAATTATTATACAAAATTCTTGCAACCAATAGAATGTTACATATATGGGGGATACAACCTTCCCAGCTCTGCAGATTTTGCTGCGAAGAGACAGAATCATTAGATCATTTGTTTTGGTTCTGTCTATATGTAGCTTGTTTTTCATTGCAGGTTCAGGAATGGCTGAAGATTTGCAACATTTAACTGGAGCTAATTCTGCAAATTATCAGCAACCATCAGTCCTGTGCTCCAATGGCACGTTGTGTTTGCTAATCCAAGTTTATCATTTTAAAAGGCTAATTGATCATTAGAAAACCCTTTTGCAATTATGTTAGCACAGCTAAAAACTGTTGCGCTTATTAAAGAAGCAATAAAACTGGCCTTCTTGAGACTAGTTGAGTATCTTGAGCATCAGCAATTGTGGGTTCGATTACAGGCTCAAAATGGCCAGAAACAAATAACTTTCTTCTGAAACTCGTCAGTCTATTCTTGTTCTGAGAAATGAAGGCTATTCCATGCGAGAAATTGCCAAGAAACTGAAGATCTCGTACAACGCTGTGTACTACTCCCTTCACAGAACAGCGCAAACTGGCTCTAACCAGAATAGAAAGAGGAGTGGGAGGCCCCGGTGCACAACTGAGCAAGAGGACAAATACATTAGAGTGTCTAGTTTGAGAAACAGACGCCTCACAGGTCCTCAACTGGCAGCTTCATTAAATAGTACCCGCAAAACACCAGTCTCAACGTCAACAGTGAAGAGGCGACTCCGGGATGCTGACCTTCTTAGCCTGTCCACAATCTATCTGCAATATTAAAGCTGATCTACACCCTAAAAAAATACAAAATAGAAATTGGTCTCTATCCATCTCTGTGTGACCATGATGTGTACCTATTTTCCCAGCAGGGGGCTCCACCTCCATGGTGTGTACCTATTTCCCCAGCAGGGGGCTCCACCTCCAATGATGTGTACCTATTTCCCCAGCAGGGGGCTCCACCTCCATGATGTGTACCTATTTCCCCAGCAGGGGGCTCCACCTCCATGATGTGTACCTATTTCCCCAGCAGGGGGCTCCACCTCCATGATGTGTACCTATTTCCC
>JAGTTL010000188.1:65000-84045 GCA_036851935.1 Coregonus suidteri | reverse complement strand
TACTGTCACTTCATGTCATTTTTACTGTCACTTCCTGTCATTGTTTTAATGTCACTTCCTATCATTGTTGTACTGTCTCTTCATCTCATTGTTTTACTGTTACTTCTTGTCATTGTTTTACTGTCTCTTCCTGTCATTTTTACTGTCACTTCCTGTCACTGTTTTACTGTCACTTCCTGTCATTGTTTTACTGTCACTGCATGTCATTGTTTTACTTTCACTTCCTGTCATTGTTTTACTGTCACTTCCAATCATTGTTTTACTGTCACTTCCTGTCATTGTTTTACTGTCACTTCCTATCATTGTTTTACTGTCACTTCCAATCATTGCTTTACTGTTACTTCCAATCATTGTTTTACTGTCACTTCCTGTCATTGTTTTACTGTCACTTCCTATCATTGTTTTACTGTCACAGAGAGGAAGACACTAAGCCACTTTCCCTCAGTCCCTAATATGGGTTGTCTCTGGAGCTCCTCCTCTCTATACCTCATACCTGTCTGTCTGTCTGTCTGTCTGTCTGTCTGTCTGTCTGTCTGTCTGTCTGTCTGTCTGTCTGTCTGTCTGTCTGTCTGTCTGTCTGTCTGTCTGTCTGTCTGTCTGTCTGTCTGTCTGTCTGTCTTGTCTGGCTTGTCTGTCTCTCTGTCTCTCTGTCTCTCTCTCTCTCTCTCTCTCTCTCTCTCTCTCTCTCTCTCTCTCTCTCTCTCTCTCTCTCTCTCTCTCTCTCTCTCTCTCTCTCTCTCTCTCTCTCTCTCTCTCTCTCTATTGCTCACTCTCTCTCTCCCCCTCTGTCTCTCAATTCAATTCAATTTCAATTTAAGGGCTTTATTGGCATGGGAAACGTATGTTAACATTTCCAAAGCAAGTGAAGTAGATAGTAAACAAAAGAGCTTGTCTCTCTCTCTGTAAACTAGTGTGCTCTCAGTCCAGCAGTGTTTCCAAATAAAGTGTAGACAGGCTTTGTCATGATCATCCAGCTGAGGCTCTGAAGTCCACATTACTACCTCAGTCTAGACACCAGTGGGGGGGGGGGGGGGGGGGGGGGGGGGGGGGGGGGGGGATCAGGGTGGCAGGGGCTCAGTCTAGACACCAGCCCTCAGGGGCCAGAGGTTGGGGGGGGGGGGGGGGGGCTCAGTCTAGACACCAGCACTCAGGGGCCAGACGTTGAGGGGGGGGGCTCAGTCTAGACACCAGCACTCAGGGGCCAGACGTTGAGGTGGGGGGATTATTTTGACAGAGGTCTCTCAGGAGTCTATTTTGATTGGCAGATTGTGGCTTGGTTTCTCTGATAGTGTCTGTCTCATAAAAAATATGTGTGTCTATGTGTATGTATGTCTGTGTGTCTGTGTGTATGTCTGTCTGTGTGTCTTTGTGTGTGTGTGTGTGTATATATATATGCGTGTGTTTATTGTGATAGTGTGCCTCTTCCGTCCTCACTGTGTCTCCTTCTCTCTTTATTCAGTGTCTGTGTGGGTGTGTTCTGTGTGTTCTGACAGTGTGTGTCTCTCTCTCCTCAGATGGTGAATGTGACTACAGAATACTGTCTGGATGTCATTGATAAGTTTGAGCTGTCTGAAGAGAATAAACAGAAAGGCATTCTGGGAATTGAGGGTAAGCCACGCTCCCTCTCTCTCTCTCTCTCTCTCTCTCTCTCTCTCTCTCTCTCTCTCTCTCTCTCTCTCTCTCTCTCTCTCTCTCTGTCTCTCTGTCTCTCTCTGTCTCTGTCTCTCTCTCTCTCTCTCTCTCTCTCTCTTCTCTCTCTCTCTCTCTCTCTCTCTCTCTCTCTCTCTCTCTCTCTCTCTCTCAATTCAATTCAATTTCAATTCAATTTAAGGGCTTTATTGGCATGGGAAACGTGTGTTAACATTGCCAAAGCAAGTGAAGTAGATAGTAAACAAAAGTGAAATAAACAATACATATTAACAGTAAACATTACACTCAGAAGTTTCAAAAGAATAAAGACATTTCAAATGTCATATTATGTATATATACAGTGTTGTAACTATGTGCAAATAGTTAAAGTACAAAATGGGAAAATAAATAAACATAAATATGGGTTTGCATTTACAATGGTGTTTGTTCTTCACTGGTTGCCCTTTTCTTGTGGCAACAGGTCACAAATCTTGCAGCTGTGATGGGAACACTGTGGTTTTTCACCCAGTAGATAAGGGAGTTTATCAAAATTGGGTTTGTTTTCGAATTCTTTGTGGATCGCTGTAATCTGAGGGAAATATGTGTCTCTAATATGGTCATACATTTGGCAGGAGGTTAGGAAGTGCAGCTCAGTTTCCACCTCATTTTGTGGGCAGTGTGCACATAGCCTGTCTTCTCTTGAGAGCCAGGTCTGCCTACGGCGGCCTTTCTCAATAGCAAGGCTATGCTCACTGAGTCTGTACATAGTCAAAGCTTTCTCTTAAGTTTGGGTCAGTCACAGTGGTCAAGTATTCTGCCACTGTGTACTCTCTGTTTAGGGCCAAATAGCATTCTAGTTTGCTCTGTTTTTTTGTTTGTTCTTTCCAATGTGTCAAGTAATTCTCTTTTTGTTTTCTCATGATTTGGTTGGGTCTAGTTGTGTTGTTGTTGTTGTCCTGGGGCTGTGTGGGGTCTGTTTGTTTTTGTGAACAGAGCCCAGGACAATGCTACTTAGGGGACTCTTCTCCAAGTTCATCTCTCTGTAGGTGATGGCTTTGTTATGGAAGGTTTGGGAATCGCTTCCTTTTAAGTGGTTATAGAATTTAAAGGCTCTTTTCTGGATTTGATAATTAGCGGGTATTGGCCCTAATTCTGCTCTGCATGCATTATTTTGGTGTTTTACGTTGTACACGGAGGATGTTTTTGCAGAATTCTGCATGCAGAGTCTCAATTTGGTGTTTGTCCCATTTTGTGAATTCTTGGTTGGTGAGCGGACCCCAGACCTCAGAACCATAAAGGGCAATGGGTTCTATAACTGATTCAAGTATTTTTAGCCAGATCCTAATTGGTATGTCAAATTTTTATGTTCCTTTTGATGGCATAGAAGGCCCTTCTTGCCTTGTCTCTCAGATCGTTCACAGCTTTGTGGAAGTTACCTGTGGCGCTGATGTTTAGGCCGAGGTATGTATAGTTTTTTGTGTGCTCTAGGGCAACGGTGTCTAGATGGAATTTGTATTTGTGGTCCTGGCAACTGGACCTTTTTTGGAACACCATTATTTTTGTCTTACTGAGATTTACTGTCAGGGCACAGGTCTGACGGACAGAATCTGTGCAGAAGATCTAGGTGCTGCTGTAGGCCCTCCTTGGTTGGTGACAGAAGCACCAGATCGTCAGCAAACAGAAAGACATTTGACTTTCAGATTCTAGTAGGGTGAGGCCGGGGTGCTGCAGACTGTTATAGTGCCCTCGCCAATCATTGATATATATGTTGAAGAGGGTGGGGCTTAAACTGCATCCCTGTCTCACCCCACGGCCCTGTGGAAAGAAATGTGTGTGTTTTTTGCCAATTTAACCGCACACTTGTTGTTTGTGTACATGGATTTTATAATGTCGTATGTTTTTCCCCCAACCCCACTTTCCATCAATTTGTATAGCAGACCCTCATGCCAAATTGAGTCAAAAGCTTTTTTGAAAATCAACAAAGCATGAGAAGACTTTGCCTTTGTTTTGGTTTGTTTGTTGTCAATAGGGTGTGCAGGGTGAATACGTGGTCTGTCGTACGGTAATTTGGTAAAAAGCCAATTTGACATTTGCTCAGTACATTGTTTTCACTGAGGAAATGAAACTAGTCTGCTGTAATGATAATGCAGAGGATTTTCCCAAGGTTGCTGTTGACGCATATCCCAACGGTAGTTATTGGGGTCAAATTGTCTCCACTTTTGTGGATTGGGGTTATCAGTCCTTGGTTCTAGATGTTGGGAAGATGCCAGAGCTAAGGATGATGTTAAAGAGTTTAAGTATAGCTAATTGAAATTTGTGGTCTGTATATTTTATCATTTTCATTGAGGATACCATCAACACCACAGGACTTTTTGGGTTGGAGGGTTTGTATATTTTATCCTGTAGTTCATTCAATGTAATTGGAGAATCCAGTGGGTTTTGGTAGTCTTTAATAGTTGATTCTAAGATTTGCATTTGATCATGTATATTTTTTTGCGTGTTTGTTCTCTGTTATAGGGCCAAAAAGATTGGAGAAGTGGTTTACCCATACATCTCCATTTTGGATAGATAGCTCTTTCGTGTTGTTGTTTGTTAGTGTTTTCCAATTTTCCCAGAAGTGGTTAGAGTCTATGGATTCTTCAATTAACATTGAGCTGATTTCTGACATGCTGTTCCTTCTTTTTCCGTAGTGTATTTCTGTATGTTTTTAGTGATTCACCATAGTGAAGGCGTAGGCTCAGGTTTTCTGGGTCTCTATGTTTTTGGTTGGATAGGTTTCTACAATTTCTTTCTTAGGTTTTTGCATTCTCATCAAACCATTTTATCACTGTTATTACTTTTCTTTTGTTTTCTGTTAGAGATTTTTAGATTTGATAGGGAAGCTGAGAGGTCAAATATACTGTTTAGTTTTCTACTGCCAAGTTTACACCTTCACTATTACAGTGGAACGTTTTGTCCAGGAAGTTGTCTAGAATGGATTGAATTAGTTGTTTCCTAATTGTTTTTGGTAGGTTTCAACACTACTTTCCTTCCATCTATAGCATTCTTAATATTATTCAAGTTCTTTTGGCTTGGATGCCTCATGATTGAGTATTGCTCTGTTCAAGTAGAGACTGTGATTTGCTGTGGTCTGATAGGGGTGTCAGTGGGCTGACTGTGAACGCTCTGAGAGACTCTGGGTGAGGTCAGTGATAAAGTAGTCTAACAGTACTACTGCCAAGAGATGAGCTATAGGTGTACCTACCATAGGAGTCCCCTCGAAGCCTACCATTGACTATGTACATACCCAGTGTGCGACAGCGAGAGCTGCAGGAGTCGTGACCCATTTTTGTTGGTTATGTTGTCGTAGTTGTGCCTAGGGGGGCATATGGGGGAGGGAATGCTGTCACCTCCAGGTAGTTGTTTGTCCCCCTGTGCTGCTGAGGTGGTCAAGTAGGATTCTTGTCCAGTTCTGGCATTTAGGTCGCCACAGACTAGGTACATGTCCCTGGGTCTGGAAATTATTGATTTCCCCCTCCAGGATGGAGAAACTGTCTTACATTTACATTTACATTTTAGTCATTTGCAGCACGCTCTTAATCCAGAGCGACTTACAGTTAGTGAATACATATTTTTTTTATACTGCACAACCCTGGCGTTGCAAACGCCATGCTCTATCAACGAGCTACATCCCTGCCGGCCATTCCCTCCCCTACCCTGGACGACGCTGGGCCAATTGTGCGCCGCCCATGTCTTCATTAAAGTATGGGGATTCTAGTGGGGGGATATAGGTAGCACACAGGAGGAACATTTTTCTCAGTTGAGATAATTTCCTTTTGAATTTATCTAACAAATGTAAAATGTTCCGTTTTTGATTAATTTAATAGAGTGAGTTAGGTCTGCTCTATACCAAATTAGCATACCCCCCTGAGTCCCTTCCCTGTTTCACACCTGGTAGTTTGGTGGATTGGGACTACCAGCTCTCTGTAACCTAGAGGGCAACCAGTGGGTCCGTCTCCTCTATACCATGTTTCTTGTGATAGGATGACAATGTCTGTATTTCCGATTTCTTTGGTGAAGTCCATATTCCTGCTCTTTAGGCCAAAGGCAGATGACCTCAGGCCACTGGTGACGTCAGGAATGAACCTAGTGAAAGGCTTTGTGTGCCATAAAGTGTCTAAACTGTTGTTTGGTTGTGTGGTGGTTGGCCTCAGGCCAGTAATTGTGAGCAGAGCCTGCTGAGCATATGGTACATGCCCATTGGCTGGGGCTAGTGTAAGAGTGGGTGTTGGGGCCTGTTTGCCTGCTCACGGCCGGCCTGGGCGTATGTGTGACTTTCATGTTGTGGAGCCCTCTTTGTGGGGAGTGGGTGGGCTTGGGGTGGGTAGGAGGGGGGCATAGGTCTGAATCTGAGGGGGCCTAAATGGGGTGTGTGGCATGGTTGACTTGGGGGGGAGTTAATTGGGTGGGGGTGGGGTGTAGATGTGGTTGATGGTGAGCTGTGGTCTGGATGTACAGTGGGGAAAAAAACAAAGTATTTAGTCAGCCACCAATTGTGCAAGTTCTCCCACTTAAAAAAGATGAGAGAAAGACCTGTAACATTTTTCACTAGGTTTACACGTAGGTTGACACGTCAACTATGACAGACAAAAATGAGAAAAAAAGAAATCCAGAAAAAAAAGTCACATTGTATGGATTTTTTTCACTATGAATTTATTGCAAAATTATGGTGGGAAAATAAGTATTTGGTCAATAACAAAAGGTTTCTCAAAACTTTGTTATATACCCTTTGTTGGCAAATGACACAGGTCAAACGTTTTCTGTAAGTCTTTCACAAGGTTTTCACACACTGTTGCTGGTATTTTGGCCCATTCCTCCATGCAGATCTCCTCTAGAGCAGTGATGTTTTGGGGGCTGTCGCTGGGCAACACAGACTTTCAACTCCCTCCAAAGATTTTCTATGGGGTGAGATCTGGAGACTGGCTAGGCCACTCCAGGGACCTTGAAATGCTTCTTACGAAGCCACTCCTTCATTGCCCCGGGCGGTGGTGTGTGTTTGGGATCATTGTCACATGCTAAAAGACCCAGCCACGTTTCATCTTCAATGCCCTTGCTGATGGAAGGAGGTTTTCACTCAAAAATCTCACGATACACGGCCCCATTCCCATTCTTCTTTCCCTTTACACGGATCAGTCGTCCTGGTCCCTTTGCAGAAAAAAAGAGCCAAAGCAAAGCATGATGTTCCACCCCCATGCTTCACAGTAGGTATGGTGTTCTTTGGATGCAAACTCAGCATTTCTTTGTCCTCCAAACACACGACGAGTTGAGTTTTTACCAAAAAGTTATATTTTGGTTTCATCTGACCATATGACATTCTCCCAATCCTCTTCTGGATCATCCAAATGCACTCTAGCAAACTTCAGACGGGGCCTGGACATGTAACTGGCTTAAGCAGGGGGACACAAGTCTGGCACTGCAGGATTTTGAGTCCCTGGCGGGCGTAGTGTGTTACTGATGGTAGGCTTTGTTACTTTGGTCCACAGCTCTCTGCAGGTCATTCACTAGGTCCCCCCGTGTGGTTCTGGATTTTGTTGCTCACCGTTCTTGTGATCATTTTGACCCCACGGGGTGAGATCTTGCGTGGAGCCCCAGATCGAGGGAGGATTATCAGTAGTCTGTATGTCTTCCATTTTCCTAATAATTGCTCCCACAGTTGATTTCTTTCAAACCAAGCTGCTTACCTATTGCAGATTCAGTCTTCCCCAGCCTGGTGGCAGGTCTACAATTTGTTTTCTGGTGTCCTTTGAAGCTCTTTTTGGTCTTGGCCATAGTGGAGTTTGGAGTGTGACTGTGTTGAGGTTGTGGACAGGTGTCTTTTATACTGATAAACAAGTTCAAAACAGGTGCCTTTAATACAGATAACGGGTGGAGGACAGAGGAGCCTCTTAAAGAAGAAGTTACACGTCTGTGAGAGCCAGAAATTTGCTTTGTTTGTAGGTGACCAAATACTTATTTTCCACCATAATTTGCAAATAAATTCTTAAAAATCCTACAATGTGATTTTTCTGGAGAAAAAAATTCTCAATTTGTCTGTCATAGTTGACGTGTACCTATGATGAAAATTACAGGCCTCTCTCATCTTTTTAAGTGGGAGAACTTGCACAATTGGTGGCTGACTAAATACTTTTTTTCCCCACTGTAGGTCCTCTCTGCGGGGGTCCTCTATGTGTAGGTCCTGGGGGGGGTCCCGCAGGTACTGGGAGAGTGTCTCGCTGGTCTGGGCGGGGGTGTCTGGTGATCTGTTGCTCCTGTGTGAGAGGTGGTGGTCTGCGGTTGAGGGGCGATATCCTTTAGGGTCCGGGCGAAGGTGGGCACTGCTCGCCTTGTATAGGTGGACCTGGTTGTAAAGGCTGTTCACGTCCAGGGTGGAGTGGGGGCCAGGAAGACATTTGGTTTTGATGCACAGTCACGTGAAATACTTGCGTTTACCCGCTGTATGGTAGCAGGGTGCAAGTCTTTTCGTCGTGGTAACAGGGTTGAGATAACCACTTGTGCGTTGGGGAAAGTAGAAGAAGCTTTTTCTATCACGCCCTTGAGTGATGTGGCCACCCTTTCCTGCTGTGTTCTCAGGTCGTTTGTGCCCTGTGTGTATTATTATGTGGCTGGGTGATCCTAGTCGGTCCTTAGACAGAAGGTCTAGGGCGCGCTGGGTATTTGGACACCAGAGTTTAGACACTGTGTGTTTTGGAAAAAGTTTATTTTCTTGTATGTATTTCCCGTTTGAGTCCATAAGGAGTACAATCGGTGGCTTGTGTATGTCCTCAGTGGGTGTGGGGGGGTCGTCATGAGGGCTATCAGGGTGTCTGACTGGGGGGTTGATACACTCAGAGGGGTGTTGGGGTCCCCAGGGCTTGGGGTTCTTTCATTTGTTTGTCTGGGTGTGATGTCGAGGCTATGGTCAGGGTATAGGGTGTACTGTTCTGCTGCTCGGTTGTGTCGAGACTTTGGCCAGGATCTGAGGTGGGCTGTTCTTAATGCGGTTGTTCAATGTCACCCGTCATCGTTTCTCACCTTACTCCTCCAGCACTCTGATCCTCTCCTCTAGTGCTCTGTTCTTCTCCTGCTCCTGCTCTTTCTCCTGTTGGTGTTGTCTCACCACAGTCCAGAGTGCAGACATGTCTCTCTCCACCTGCAGATCTCCAGGTCTAGTTAAGGGGGGTGTTGTTGTGCTGGAACTGTTGTCTGGGGTCCTGCTGACTGGAGTGTGTTCACCTGCTGTTCCAGCTCCACCTGCCTTACCTCCAGCTGGGTGAATTTATCCTCATTTCAATGAGGGAGTAGTACTCTGTGTGGGAAGTTGAGTTCTGCTTGGGGTTGCTCTGTGGGGTTATTTAATGAAGAGGTCCCTTGGTCTGACCCGCTCGGGGTAGGGGTATCTTTCTCAAGGGAAGCTTCTCCTGCTGAGCTATTTCTTTTGATTAGGTGAAAGTCAGCTGGAACTGTTTTGGGTTGCCTTGAACCAAAACGGTTCCAGATTTATAGAGATTAATATTAGACGACTCAGAGTCCTCGTTGTCCAGTATCCTGAGTTTCCACCACGTCTCTAACACCCCCCCTCTTAACAGAGGGGTAGTTGTGCTAGTATAGCATGTGCATGCCAGGGGATGGTCTGTGTGGAAGATAAGGTTGCTTATGTTCCCATTTTTATACAAATCAGCAAAAAGTGTCTCCTGTGCTTCCCCAAAAGAAGTTTCAATTTGTACTCTTTTCGTGTCTTGCTCCGTTTTTTTACATTCAGAGGGTACGTATTTTAATGACCTCTGAAAGTGTGGGGGGGTGCTTCTAAGGCCTCTCAAAGGCCTATAGTTGGGGTAGACTGTACGACTCTCCTGCCATTGTTGGGCTCAAAGGGCTTTGACACCTCTCACTTCACACGTCAGTGCTAATTGAAATTGTATCTCTTTGTGTAGCAAGCTTAAGCTTGGTAGCCTTAGAATCAGTCCTTATATAATAAAATATATCATTGTAATGAATTTTTCTTCTTGGGTTTTGAAAGTGAAAAAAATAGCTTCATACTAAACAGTTACTCACTCAGTTCCAGGTTGGATGGTGTTTTCAGGTTTCTGTTTTGTTTTCCAGAGCATTTGCTGTATAGTTTGAGAATAGTAATCCTTGGTAGTAGAAAGCTTTCCAGGTAATTCCGTCCAAAATCAGGTTGTAGGTTTGGAGTTTTTGGTTGGAATAAAGGTTATGGTTGTGGAGGGTTTAGCATTCTGTATATGTCCCTGCCAAAAAATCCTACTTTATCTAACTCTAAACTATATTTTTTGTTAAAAATGCAGGAGCAAGTCTTTGAGCTCTCTCTCTCTCTCTCTCTCTCTCTGGTCTCTCTCGCTCTCTGTCAATTCAATTCAATTTCAATTCAATAGACTTTAGTGACATGGCAAGTAAAAACACTTACATGTCAAAGTATCATATAACAAAAATGGTGGGACCAACACGCAATAATAATAGTAGTAGTAGAAATGGGATTACCATTAACAGCAACTACAACACAATCTCCTAATAGAATAACAAGATACATTAAAGCAATAGTAGTCGACCAATCTCAACAGATACTGAGAAGAAGACATTACATGCTATGAAAGTTTCAAAATAAACCGGGAATATTATTGACATACATTACACTTTTCACTGGCTGTCCCTCAGGTTGTGGCAGGAGGACACTATTTGGGCTGCCAAAATTGAACATTTTGGCTTTTCACCCAATAAATTAGATTGTTTCTTCCTCTTAATCCAGTTTCAAATTTCTTGGACTGAATGATAATTTGGCACTAAAGAAAAGATTTCTTAGTTCTGAGTTATTTGTCACAGTGTAATAGGAAATGCAGCTCTGTCTCTACTAGTCCCAGGGGGCAGAGTGAGCCACAGCCTGTCCTCTCTGGGCAGCCAGAGTTGCCTGTGACGACCGGTCTCTATAGCCAGACTGTGCTCACTGAGTCTGTACTTAGTCAGTGTTTTTCCGTTTTCTATCTCAGTCACAGTGGTCAGATATTCTGCCCACCATTGTACTGTCGTTTTAGAGCCAAATAGCATTGAAGTTTACTTTGATGTTTGTGGTGTCTTCCAATAGAGGATATATTTTTATTTTTGCTTTCCTTCTGACAAGATTTGATGTTGGGCCAAGATTTTCTGAGGGCTGTCCTGAGGACTCTATGAGGTTGGTTTTGGTTAGAGTGAACTGAGCGTCAGAACCAGCTGGCTCTGGGGGACTCTTCTCTTGTTTCATCTCTTGAATAGTAGAGCTGTGTGATGGAATGTTTGGGTCACACTATCTCTCTCTCTCTCTCTCTCTCTCCTCTCTCTCTCTCTCTCTCTCTCTCTACTGTCGCTCTCTCTCTCTCTCTCTCTTCTCTCTATCTCTCTCTCTCAGTAAGGCTGGGCTGTAATCTCTATAAACGGTTGAAGACTGGATCGGTATAACAGTTTTGGGGAGGAGGAGGAGTTAAGGTGAGGAGGAAGAAGAAGAGAGGTGGAGGAAGAGTTGGGGGGCGGGGTGAGTTGAGCGGATAAGGAGGTGGGGGAGGTGCGAATCCTGTCTGTCCTTCCACCTCCCCCACCTCTGTACCTCCTTTCCGAGTCCTACTCCAACTTCCTCCTCCTCTCCTTACCTCCTTGTCAATTCCTGTAAATTCAAAGGGCTTCTCGTTGGCATGGGAAAAACATATGTTTACACAGCCAAATTACAGTGAAATTAGATAAACTAAAGAGTAAAATTCTGTCAATTACAATATGAACAGTAAAATTATTGTACAAAAACTCCAAAGAATAAAGACATTGTCAAATGCATATCTAGTCATATACAGTGTGTGTAACAATCGCAAGTAGTGGAAGTACAAAAGCGGAAACTAAATCAAGTGAAATATTGGTTGTATTTACAATGGTGTTTGTCTTCACATGTGTTGCCCTTTTCTTGTGGCAAACAGGTCCCACATATTGAGTGCTGTGATGGCACACTGTGTATTTCACCTAATAGAAATGGAGAGTTATAATAATGGGATTTGTTTTCTAATTCTTTGTGGTTCTGTTGTAACGAGGGAAAGTATGTGTCTCTAATGTGGCCATGACATTGGCAGGAAGTAGGAAGGTGCAGCTCAGTTTCCACCTCATTTTTTTTTTGTGGGCAGTGTGCACCATAGTCCTGTCTTCTCATTGAGTGCCAGGTCTGCCATGATGGGCGGCCTGTTCTCAATAGCATAGGCTATGCACGTCAATGCTGAGTCTGTACATAAGTCAAAGGGGATTTCCTTAATTTTGGTCAGTCACAGTGGAACGAAGTAAGGTATAATAAGTCACTGTTTACTTCACTCTGTTTAGGGCCAAATAGCATCCCAGTTGAACTCAGTTCTGTTGTTAATTCTTCCCCCATGTGTCAAAGTAATTATCTTTTGTTTTCTCATGATTTGGTGGGGTTCTAATGTGCTGCTGTCATGGGGCTCTGTGGGGTCTAGTTTGTGTTGTCACCAGAGCCCAGGGACCAGCTTGCTTAGCAGGGAGTCTTCTCCAGGTTCATCTCTCTGAGAGGTGATGGCTTTGTTATGGTAAGGTTTGGGAATAGGATTGCTAAAATTGTGTCTGTGTGGTGGTGTGGGTATGTGTGTGTGTGTGGGTGTGTGTGTGCTGTGTGTGTCCAGGTTTCACCAGTTTCATGCGCCCAGCCCCAACTGTGATGTGTTTAACCCTCAACACCATGAGAGTGAACCAGGACATGGATCGGCATCTGGTTGAATACTACATATCCTCGTTCTCATGGAAACACCTAACGACAGTGAGGACCAGCTGCTTCTCACTCAAGACAGGACATGTAAGCCTGGGGTCCTACAGACGGGCTGACGCCTGTGTGGAAGGTGAGGCTACACACACTGCACTCAATTACACACGCACACACTCATACACACGCACACAAACAACCACATACAGCCCAACTTCTGTCCACTACGCCACACGCACACACACGCACACTGTCTGCTCTGTCACACGCCTGCACCACTGCCTGTCTTGCACTGCACACACACACACACACACTGCCTGTCGACACTGTCTCCACTGTCTGTCTGCCTGTCTGTCTCACCACTGTCACACACTGTCTGTCTGTCTGTCTGTCCTGTACTGTCTTGTCTGTCACACACTCATGTCACAGACTCAACTGTCTACACTGTCACAGGAACTGCCTGCCTGCCTCCTGTCATGCACTGGCTGTCACATCTTCTGTCTGCCTGTCTGTTCTGTCTGTCTGTCACAACTGTCTGTCTGTCTGCCTTCTGCCTCACACTGTTCTGTCACACACCAAAAACAAAAAACACTTCACAAAAACAACACCTGCCAAACTCAACACAACACAAACTCAAACACTCACAAAATGTTCACACTCATTTGGTCACAACCACACACTGTCAGTTTCACACATTCTTGTGGGCTTCTGTCACTCACCGAATCAGTTTAAACACAAACGCACACACACGCACACACACAAACACGCACACACACATTGCACACACACACACACACGCACACCGCGCACATGCACACGCACACTACACTCGCACACTCACACACACGCGCTCACCCCCAAAAACACACGCCCCACGTAGGGCACTCACACACAAATGCACCCCAAGCACACTAAGCAAGGCATGCATACAACAAAACACACAAAACACCCCAAACCCCTAAACCCACACTCCTACATGTTTCCCTTTCTCTCATATCCCTCTTTCCCCTCTCTTTTGGGTCTCCTTTTCCCCTTCTCTCTCCCTCCCTCTTTTTTTCTGTCATCTCTCTCCCTCTTTTTTTTGTTCTTTCTCTTCCCACCTTTTTCGGTATAAAATTTCCCCTTTTTTTTTTTTCTCTACCCAAAATTTTCCTCTTTCTCCTCTCTCTTCTTTCTGTCCCTCTCTTTCTCTCTAGTCTCTTTGTCTCTCTATGTCTCTGTCTCCTCTGTTTCTCTGTCTCTGTTTCTCTGTCTCTCTCCTGTTTTATGCCCGTCTTCTTGTCTCTCTGTTCTCCCTCTCTCTCTTCTTCTTTTTTTTTTATCCTTTTGTCTCTTTTTTCTCTATGTTTCTCGGTCTCTCTATGTCTCTGTCTCTGTCTCTCTCTGTCTCTCTGTCTCTCTGTCCTCGCTCTCTCTGTCTCTCTGATCCTCCTCTCTCTCTGTCTCTCTCTGTCTCTCCTCTTCTCTATATGTTTTTTTCTGTCTCTCTATGTCTCTCTCTCTCTGTCTCGCCTTTACTGTTTTTTCCTTTAGTGGACTGTGGGATGGTCATCTGATGGAGAAACCCATTGTTTTTTTTTACACTCTTCCCTCCCAGATTTTCCTTCAAGTCTGTCTTTTAGACCACCGGACAAATATGCTTCATCTACAACCAGTAAATCCACCACTATTCCTCTCACTTTTTTTTTTTTGTTGTGTGTCTGTTTTTTTTTTCTTCTTCTCTTTTACTTCAGAGACCCTTTTCCTTTTTTTTGATTTGTTTTTTTTCAATTCAATGGAGATGTTACTATAAAAACACATTCAAATTTTCCCGTGTTTTTCCCTTTTTTTCTTGTTGTTTGCACTGGCCGACATTATTAGTTTATTCAGACAGTTATTCTCCTTCTTTTTTTTTTTGGAGATAATATAAGGCAAGTACTGGAAACATAGAACACTCTTCTTTTTTTGGGAAACCAGGCCTGCTTTCATAGCAGACTTCGGAAAAGGCATTTGAAACGTTTCTCATTTCTGTTTTTTTAAACGCCGGGAGATTTCAATTGTGTTCTTTCTACTTTTTTTTTAGGGTCAATATCATGTATAGAACCTTAGGTTTTAAAATTTTTCTCTTTTCTTTTTCTCAGAAAGTTTTAAACTGTCAAGAGGATGTGAAACAAGGCTTTTCACTACTTCCTTTTCTTTCCTTTTTCTCCTTTCGTTTCTGTTAGCGATTCTTCTCAGATCAATTTTTTTATAAGGAGGATAGAAATACAGGCCTTAAAAAAACAAGGGTTTCATTGTACGCAGCTTTTTTCCATGTCTTTCTTGTTCGATTTTTTTTTAAGAAATCCCTCCACAGCCTCCATAGGAGGATATAGTTCATTTTTCTAACCTTCTTTTTTTTTTTTTTTTTTTTTTTTTCCAAATGTTTTTCTTTCGTTATTTTCACAAAAAATTAAAATTTTTACATTACCATTCTTTTACTTTTAAATTTTCTGATGTGTTTTTTTTTTTAACTCTCTTACATATGCCCAACGGAAATATTTTGTTGTTACTTCAATATCTTCACAATTCCTTTTTTTCTTTTTTTTGATAAGGATCTTACTACCCTGGAAAAGAAAAATACTGTTTTTTGTTGTCTTTTTTTTCTCTTTTTTAACTTATTCTTATTGATCCCAGTGTCTTTCTATTCTTCTTATGGTCTTCGCTTTTTTAGCAAAAGTTTCTTTTTCTTTTCTTCTAATTTTTTTTTTTTGTGGTTTTTTTATTTGGAAACGGCAAGCAGCCAAAATAAAAGAGCATATCTTTTAGAATGGAAATGAATTCGGAGACCAGGAAATTTTGTAAGATTTTTTTTTTTAGACCTCTCACTAAAATCTTCTTCTATTTTTCTCTTTTTTTTTTAAATTTTTTTTTCTTCTTCTTTTGTTTCAAGCTTTTAGTTTTTTTTTTATTTTTGTTTCTTCTTTCTCTCTTCAAGATTTTTTTTTTTTTTTCTTTTTTCTTTTTTTTTTTTGCTTTTTTTTCAGTTTTTTGAAAAGGAAATTCCCCCAAAATGAAAACTTTTCAAAAAACAAGCCATAGAAAGTTGGTTAAATTTCTTTAATCCCCCAGAAACACAAAAACAAAAAATGCAAAAAATATTGTGGAAAATTTAAAAATTCTAATTGAAAAAAATTTTTTTTATTTTTTGACGAATTTTTTAAAAAGGTATAATTTTCGTAATTATTATCGGTTGATGGGGGGAGTTAGTCGCACAGCAGTAAAAAAAACATATAAAGTCTGCTCCCCAAAATTAAACCAAAAAATTGCGCCTTACCCAAAAAAGGGGGGGAAGTGGAAGGGGGAAAAAAAAAAGGATTGTCCTGTGGGCCTTTTTGCTTAAAAAAAATAATTGGTTAAGAAAACTGTAAAAAAAAAAAGTTATACTTCACAAAGGGCCCAAAAGGATTGCACCCGTCCCAAAATAATTGCAAAATAGTTGGGAAGAGTCTTTGACTACCGATCCCAGGGGCATATGTTTTTGAACGACCCCAAAAAAACGACCCGGTTTCCCCAAAAATTAAATCTTTCAATTTAAAATTTATTAGAAAAATTCTTGCTACCAATAGATGTTATTTATAGGGGGATACAATCTTCCCCTCTGCAGTTTTTCCCGTAAAGGAAGAATCTTTAGATCATTTTTTTTGGTTCTGTCCATTTGTAGTTTTTTTGGGACACTCCAGGAAGGCAAAAGGTTTGAAATATTTACCTGGAACTAACCTTGCAGATGCATTACTGGGTGATTAAAAAGTCATAGTAATCAATCATAATAATAATATTTTTAAAAAAAATGTTTATTTTAATTCACAATCTGTAAAGAAATGAGAATAAAAAAATTTCGAACTTTTGAAAAACATAAAGAAAGGTTAAATATATATGGCAAAAGAATCCTATATGGTTTGGTTTTAAGAGATAGAGGGGAGGATTGAAAAGAGTTGAAGGATGGGAATAATAATAAAAAACAAAAATAATACAAAAAAGTAATAAGTAAGCTACTGTGTCCAAATAATAATTTGGGTTTTTGTTGGGAGCTTTTGGGAAAGACACATTAGAAAGAATGGCATTAAAGCAAAACCGGGATGGACATCATAAATGATCGAGAGGTTTTAGAGTAGAAGAAATTCGGGGCAATAAATAAAAAAAAATAATATTAAAATATAATATATAATATTATTATATATATAAAATATATTATATAATTATTGTAAAATTTTAAATCTGTCCTAAGGTTAGATAGTATAAGACCCGGAAATAAAGGCCCGGGGATTTTTGTTTCACTAATTTCTCCAAGTAGGGAAAAGGGGGGGTGGGTTTTTAAAAGTAAAATAAAAGGGAAAATTTTATAAAAAAAAATGGGCCGATTTGGGAATGACAGACAAAAACTTGATAGAAGATACAACATCTGCAAATTAAGCCCCCCCCCTTCCCCCCCCCCCCCCCCCCCCCCCCCCAAAAAAAAAAGATTTAAAAAAAAAAAAAAAAAATTTTTTTTTTTTTCTTTTTTTTTTTTTACTTTTTCTTTATCTTTTTTTTTCTTCTTTTTTTTTTTTTTCTTTTTTTTTTCTTTGTGTTTTTTTTTTTGTTCTTTTTTCCTTTTTTCTTCTGTTTTTTTTTTTTTTTTTTTTTTTTCTCCTTTTTTCTTGCTTTTTTCTTTTTTTTTCTTTTCTTCTTTTTTCTTTTTTTTTTCCTCTTTTTTTTTTTTTCTTTCTTCTTTTTTTTCTTTTTTTTCTTCTTTTTTTTTCTTTTTTTTTCTTTTTTTTTTTTATCTTCATTTTTTTTTTTTTTTTTTTTTTTTCCTTATCTTTCTCTTTTTTTTCCTCTTTTTTTTTTTTTTTTTACTTCTTTTTTTTTTTTTTTTCTATTTTTTTTCCCCCCCCCCTTTTTTTTTCTCTTTTTTTTTCTTTTCTTTTCTTTTTTTTTTTTTTTTTTTTTCTTTTTTTTTCCCTTTTTTTTTCTTTTTTTTTTCGTTTTTCTTTTCTTTTTCTTTTTTTTTTTTTCTTCTTTTTTTCTGTCTCTCTCTGTCTCTCTCTCTCTCTGTTCCTTCTTTTTCTCTCCCCTTTTTCTCTCTCTCTCTCCTCTCCTCTCTCTCTCTCTCCTCTGTCTCTGCCTGTCTCTCTCTCGTCTCTCTCCGTCTCTCTCTCTCCTCTCTTCGTCTCCTCTCTCCTCTCCTCCTCTCTCCTCTCCTCTCTCTCTCTTCTCTTCTCTCTGTCTCTGTCCGTCTCCTCTCTTTCTCTCTGTCTCTCTGCCCCCTCTCTCTTCTCTCCTCTCTCCTCTCCTCTTCCCCTTTCTCTCCCTCTCCCCGTCTCTCTCTGTCTCTCTCTCTCCTGTCCTCTCTGTCTCTCTCTCTCTCGTCTCTCTCCTTTCCTCTCTCTCTCTCTCTCTCTTCTTTTCTGTCCCCTCTCTCTGTCTCTCGTCTTCTCCTCTCTCTCTCTCTTTTCTCTCTCTCTCTCTTCTCTCTCTCTCTCTTCTCCCTCCTCGTGTTCTCGTCTCTCTGGCTCTCTTTTTCCTCTTTTCTTTTTTTTTTCCTTCCTTCTCTTTTTTCCTCTTTTTTTTTTGTGTTTTTCTTTTTTTTTTGTCTTCTCTCTTTTTTTTTTTCTTTTTCTTTTTTTTTTTTCTTTCTGTCTTTCTTTTTTTTTTCTTTTTTTCCTTTTTTTTTGTCTCTCCCTTTTGTATTCTGTCTTTTTTTTTCTTTCTATTTCCTTTCTCTGTATTTCTCTCCAGGTTTCCACTACTTTCTCCTCCTCTTTTCCTATGTCTTTTTTTCTGTCTTTTCTTTTCCTTTTGTTTTCCTAAACTTTTTCTTTTTTTCTGTCTTTTTTTTCTTTTTTTTTTTTCTGAGGCTTTTTCACAATGTGCGCAGGCTTTTTGTCTTTTGTTTGTTTTTTTACTCCCTCTCACGTTTCTTATTTATTAAACATGCAGGGACACTTTTTTGTTTATTTTTTTTTGTTCTCCTTTTGACAGTTAGAGTCACTGAGACTTTTTCTCTTCCTTTACAGTCTTTTCTTCTGAGTTTTCTTTTTTTTTTTTTTTTTTTTAGAACTTTATTTTTTTGTTCCAGGTTTAACTTGTCTTTCTTTTTTCCAGGGTAAAACCTTTTTCGGTTTTTTTTAGACACGTTTTTTTTTCTTTCCTCTTTTTTCCCTTTTTTTATGTTTCTTTTTTCTTTTCTTTCTGCTTCCTTCTATTTTTTTTTCAAAAATGGTTTTCTATCTTTTTTTTTCCAAGAGTGTACTCTTTAGTTTTTTTTCCAGGGTAAATTTAGTTGGTACCTTTTCTTACTGCTTAGAGCTTTCAGGATGATCTCTCTTTTTTGTCTTTTTTTTTTCTTTTTTTGTTTCTTCTTATTTTCTTCTTTTTTAGGGATCTTTTTGTTTTTTTTTTTTTTCTTTTTTTTTTTTTTTCTCTTTTTTTCTTTTCTAGACTTTCTTATTTTTTTTTTTTTTTCTTTCTATTGTTCTTTTTTACTTTTTTTTTTCTTCTTTTTTTATCTTCAGTCTTTCTTTTCTTTTTTTTCTGCCTTTCTTTTTTTTCTCTATCTTTTTCTTGTTTTTTCCTCACTCATTTTCTTACTTTTTTTTTTTTTTTACGTTTAGTTTTGGGAGAGAGAGAGGAATGTCTTTTCTTTTTCTTTTTTTTTTTATTTGT